>JAIQCU010001509.1:0-19993 GCA_022114935.1 Leptestheria dahalacensis
GGGCAATACGTAACATAAGATGTTCAAGTAGCTGACTGCGACAAGCAGCGCAGGAGGTACTATCCTTCGAAAACCGACATAAGGAATATAGCCTTCTGGGAGTGTGCCCGACAATGCAAAAGCAAAATTGATCTGGAGAACCTGGCGCTCATGAAGGATTCTCTCGGAGATTCGACTGAAGTATTTTACCGACCCTACATTAGCACCAATGACGACGACGATGCTCGTGCAGAATGCCCTATTTTGTTGACCAGTCCAAAGATTCATCGTCCTTTATGGCGATGTGTAAGGAATGTGAGGAGTGGTTTCACAAGGGATGTGACAAAATTCCAGAAAAAGTATTCGTCCATGAAGATGCGACGTATGTGTGCTCTGGCTGCACTTTGCACTCCGCAAACAAAAAAATAAAATCGAAGTAAAAAAAAGGTTCTCATGTTTTATTTTATTGAGTGAATATCTAAATAACTAGTTTTCTACATTGTCAGATTGCCTAACAAATTGTTCAATCGTCGTTATAATAACAATTGCAGATCTAAACTTAGTCAAATCTGTCTGTCTATCTATTTATCTATCTATCTGTCTGTCTGTCCGTCTGTCTATCTGTCTATCTATCTATCTGTCTGTCTGTCTGTCTGTCCGTCTGTCCGTCTGTCTATCCGTCTATCCGTCTATCTATCTATTTATCTGTATATCTAATATTATGAAAAAGACAATAAGCCTTACCGATCCGGCCGTCCCTGATTGGTGCAGACAACTGCGCGACTTTTAACATGGGCTCTTATGGAGCTAAAATCTTCTTAACGCTTTTGCACAACAACCACTAGTCACATTTTTAAAAACTGGACAGTTTTAGAATCGCCTTTTAAAAAGCTTTCTTTTGGTGTATCTAACTCGTTGAAAAATTTAGTTTTTGTGATTCAGGTAAATAGCTCTTATTTTATATGTGGAACACGCAAAATTAAACGAGGATTCCAGATCTGCTATTCTTTTCTTTATACGTTAAGTCTATCTCACGCAATTTACAATTGAAGGTTTGCAACGTTCAAAATTGCCGTTAAAGGCCCTGGCTACGCGAGATTTCATAAAACGCGACTGTTTGCGTTAAGGTTTTAAGCTTCATTTTAAACGTTTATTTGAACTTAATGTACAACAAAAAAGAGCTTTTTTCACGTAGATTCAAACTACGTACTTTGTTTCTTGATAGAATAAGCCGTTACAGCGCAAAAGCGTTAAGAAGATTTTAGCTCCATAAGAGCCCATGTTAAAAGTCGCGGAGTTGTCTGCACCAATCAGGGACGGCCGGATCGGTAAGGCTTATTAACAGTTTAGTCGCAGATCTAAACTCAGTCGAATCTCCGTGGCCGGCTGATACGAACAAGGTGTATGAAGAAATGAAGAATAACTGGGAGCCCAGGGCACAGGAGGCGGAGCCTGAAGGGCAGGAAAGAGAGGTGTCGGCGGGCTCAAATGTGAACTAGGGCCCACCGTCAAGCTCAGCTCTCACGGCGTCCGCTTCGTACAGCTGTGAGAGCCGGAACATCTCAGCGCAACCTGCCGGCACTTTATAAAACTGTTTCACTGATTGTGTTCATTTTTCTAGACAGGCGATTGAAAAATTGATTAATTAAAATGTTGCTGCATCCCAGTCATATACAGGTTTGCAAGTGTCAGTCCTTTGTTTAACAATCAGGAACACCGTGCCTGAGAATTTCCTGTCCCTCGCTTTTAACATGGATAAACACAAATGAATAAGTTTGGGAACTAGTTACTCCTATATTTAGTATTAGGATTATTGGATGCACATTGGTAAACTGCTTAAAAATCAAGCACATCTGTATTTTTTTATTCCTGTCTGTATACATTTACAATTTTGTTGAACTTGGCAAGATGTTCTTTCGACTGTTTGGCGAAAGAGCTTTTCTGAATTAGCAGAGGAAACTGCTTGCCACTGAGACAAATCCGATTCTTTGTTTTAACCAGAGACGAAAAGATTGCTGCTAAATCATTTTCTTCGTGGGTCGACATCTGCGCCATGTACGAGGCAAATACAAAACCCGTCATGAAAGCATCATGACCCGCTCGATGCCCCTTGAATGAGACTTCTGGTCCCTTCTCTATCTGGTGAACTTCGCCATCGACCTGATCATCTGTTCCTTTATCCCTCTTTCGTTTTTTCCCTTGTCTGGCTTCTTCTTGTAAAACAGCTACTACGATGTCGTGCGATTCTTTACAATTTACCGAATTGGTGCAAAATCCAAAGTTCTGCAAAGTATTAAATATAGATCAGCTGGTATGTTACCCTGTGAAGAACAATACCGTATAAGTTTTGCAGACAGTCGTGTTGGCGTCGACTTGATGGGGTGGAAGGCTGCAATCCCAGATATCCATCAGCTGCCGGTCAATCCCAGTGGTGTTATAAGTCAGAGTGACTGCTGGTTTGCCTGCTTTCAGACGTCTTTCATTTCTCACCTGTCTTGGAACATGTAAAGAAATGTCATGCGGCAAAAAGAAAACAACGAAATTGCAATATTTCAAATGCTGGCTCGGCTTTACTGCTTTAGTGTTAGTCTTGTAAATGAACTTATTTAAATGTCCGGTAATTAAACATTACATTTCGGCAGGCTGCATACGAAAAGTATAAAAGCATAACAGCAAAGAGTAAAAAGCTAATGAGAAGAAATAAAGCATTACGTATATAGGTGCGGATGGCGTTTACCTATAAAGTAAGTTAAATAGCATTTGATTCTTACTCTTTTCTAAACAGGAACTCGAGAAAGGAGGCAGAAGCTCGCAGTTCGAACTCGGCTATGTACTTGGTGTCGTAGATCCCACTGGCAAAGAGCATATCCACATCAGCTATAAAAGTGGGCAGGTTTGCAGGTAGTTCTGCGTAAAAGTTCTGGTACAGAAAAAGCAAATCCACCATTCCATTGTGTAGTACTACGGGGCAACGAGATTGCACCAACACAGTGAACAGGTCACGCAACGTCCAGCCTCTGGCCTGTGTATTCTATTTTAGTAGAAAGAATTATCTAGATTTATAAATAATGAATGGTACAATCTCGTTTTCAAGCATACCCTGTCTGTGCCTTTGTAATACGGTATTCCTTTTGAGTATTGCTTGTGAAAGTCAAAGCCGTGCTGTATGAGGAACTTCAATGCACTGGGCTCAACCACATAGTCGTCCTCACAAAGGGCCATTAGGTTAAATGTCTGATTGGAAAACTGCAGCGTTTCTCCTGATTCGTCAAGTTTGAAGCAGCTCAGGCCTAGGGAAATGATGGATCGCGTCTTGGCAGCATTACAGATGTGAACGTAACGGTCCTCGACTGACTGGGAGTTGATCAGCTTCCTGTTTCCCAGACCGCTAAGTTCCTGTAAAGACATACATTGATACTGTTTAAATAATATTTGGCATTAGCACAAACGGAAGGTACATACACAATCTATCGCGACGAACGAAGAGGACTGGATGGCGTACACCAACCGAGGCCAGACTAACTGGAAGTTTTCCCCGTGGACGTCAACAACTGGAACGCTAAAGTCTGCTGAAGATTCACTTGCCATTTTGAATTCTAGGTCCCAAGCGCTAAAGAAAAAACAAGTTGTTGCGTCCGTTTTAAACTTGTAAACAAAACCATAAAATTAGGTGCCGCCATCTAGTGGCAGAACATTGCACATGTTACGTGATTGAAATAGATTTGTTATCACTAAAGTACCTGACCCGTGACTTTGATATAACATCACGTAATTTGATGAAATCTAGTTATATAATTACATATTTGAAAGAGAGAAGTTTAAAAAATTATTCCGCACAAATTCTCTTTATCGTCCATCGTCCACGTGTCTTTTACCTGCGAAGGTCATTTTGACACCTCGAATGATAAAGTTCATACGAAGTTATGGTATGTTATATTATTGAGTACCGACGGAAATTGCAAGGAAAATCATGGTCGTCTCAATAGCATTGTCATCAGTTTAAAGGTAAAGTAGAATACGTGCAGAGTAATCTTATTAGGTTCATTGTCACGCATAATGTTCAACACTTGTATCAATTTACATTACATTTGTGCAACAAAGAGGTTTATAAATCAATTCAGCGGATTTTTTTTTTCTTGCGCTGTCGTATCATTCTCGTGCCTTGCCTTTTACTTGCAGGGTAAGTGTGGCATCCGCAAATCATAAGTTTCATACAAATTTATTTCTTCCCTTAATCGATTAAATGCCGACATATAATCAACAGAAAATGTATAGTCATACCAACAGCATTGTCGTCATTTTAAAGGTAAAACAGGATACGTGCAGAGTAATTTTTATTACGTTCATTGTCACACATAATGTACAACGCTTGTATGGTATACTTAAAGCATATATATGCTCTAAGATGGTATGAGAACACTAGAGAGATCTTTTAGAAAAGCACTGGGGGGGGGCGATGAGAGAATACAAAACACGACAAGTAGGGCAACACTGCAAACTATGAAATCGGAAACGAAGAATTGAGAACAACATGCATCCAACGCTAAACAAATACCTCACCATCGGAAGGTTCTGACCCCTGAATTCCTGAATCGCACGACCCTTGCCGTTTGTGGTTGCTGTTCCCGCTGTAGTTACAGTTACACGTGCAGGTGGTACTTGGCGTGCTGCTGTTCCTAATACTCTTGTAATCCTCTTCACTGGACGGCGTTAACGACGACGACGTCGAGCCAGTGCTACTGAATCCCGAGCTGGAGGCCAAGGAGGAGCGGTTGCGACTCTTGGGCGGATACGAGACCCAGTTTCTGGACAAAAGAGCCTGCGCTGTGTCGTCGTCATCGCTCTCGTTTCCCTCCGATAATGACGTGAGAGAGGTCAAAGAGCTCGACTTGGACGATTCAACGTGCGTGCATAAGCCCGCGGCAGAGCGTAATTTCTCGATCGATTGGCTCAGAGTCATCAACTGACGAAACAGAGCGTCGTCTTGCTTCACCAACGAGGCCTATAGAACTCATAAAAACAGACTGAATTAACAAAAACTGTGAAGTATAATTACCAAAAAAACTTGGTAACGACAAAAATCTGTCTAAAAAATCGCTCATCCAAAAGCATTAATCATTATAATTTTTTTAAGAAGCTTTGTGAAGGGAAGGTGATAAAAAATAACCAAAAGGGTACCAAAAAATGGAACGGGTTGTATTCATTATCATCTCCACCCCATGAATAATATTAAGTGTCTCCCTATAAGGTCATGAATTTCGTAGTAACTTTCGCCAAGCTTCACACTGAGATAACCTCAACCTTCCCCAAGAAATATGAAGAGAACGTCCTTCATATTTCTTGGTAAATATTAAAAAAGGGAAGTGTGCGTAACAATTTATTCATATGCAGAAGTTGTATAATTTCAAGTTCCCCTGAATTACCATCGCAATTCTAATATTGGAAATCAAGGTGGTAATTAAGATAATCTGTTGCGTTGCATCTTGAAATGAAAGACACATCTGCTGCGAAATAGCTGGCCCAGTTTTCTTTTTCTTCATCTGGGTTATCAAAACGAGCCTCATTAATGTAATTTTTTCTCTTTTTTCTTCCTTTTAATTGGCGAGGGCCGAGAAGAGGACCGGTGTATCCGTATCCAGAAGGAAAACCACCACCTCGCATTTTGTACCAGCTTAGGACGAGTGTATATACCGTCATTTTATAGTAGCATTATTCTTGTCGGGAACGGGAACATATTAAAATATACATACATTTAATAAATTTATATATTTACAATAATAAAAAATAAAATTTTAAAATAGTCTCTTTTTGGGTGTTAGATTTTTTTTACATGTTATTTTAACAGTTACATGTACGATTACAAATAAATTGCAACATGCAAGTGATAAAAATATTCATACATTTGTAACGTTAATAACAATACATAACATATAACAACAAACTGTCAATTGACAACTCCGAAACGTCCATACAAGAAAAATGTAATTGTATCAAAACTAATGAAGTGCTATTATTGTTTTTTTCGTTTCTACCAGTCGTTTTGCAAAAACGCGCGGTTGTATTCTTGTTCATTTGAAAGAAATGCCAAACGCAAACAATTTCAGAAAAACAAGTCCGGACGGCAATTGGCCCACTTGGACTTGTTTATGACGGGGGCTATTTTTCTTGGACATTCTACGAGAAAAGAAATAATTTGAAACCGGTTACGTTATATCGCGTCAGGGGCAGGGGAAGCATAGCGGGTAACATCACGTTTTTCGCGTCGACAAATTGCCTCCGCTGCCGCGCAATTTCTTCCAACGAAACAAGGGAAGAGAAAAATAAAACTGCGCTTTTAGTGGGACACAAGTAGTCCAAGTGTAGAAAATGGCTGCCAGCTATATGCAATAGATAAGACAACTAACGGGATATTCTCAGCCGGCACGAAGAATTTCCTCTCGTCGTGTTGTTCGACCGTCGCATGTCGAACTTACTCGAATACCCCCCAATTTAATTAGTTCCACTGGAAATTACAACTATAACAACGTGTTGTCTGTAGTAGGATTCCTATAATGATCTGAATGTCGATAATCTTACATCATTAACAAGGATAGCAATTAAATGTTATTGAAATAACTTAAATGATTTCGGACAATAGCCTATTACATCACTACAAGTCAGGAAACAGACCATAATAAAACAATCCATTATAGGGTAAAAATCAAAGAACAATGTGACAGCGAAAGCGAATCGCATTTT
The DNA here is from genome assembly GCA_022114935.1 of Leptestheria dahalacensis. Lineage (NCBI taxonomy): Eukaryota > Metazoa > Arthropoda > Branchiopoda > Diplostraca > Leptestheriidae > Leptestheria > Leptestheria dahalacensis. The sequence continues at coordinate 6,718 of JAIQCU010001509.1, forward strand.
CTCTTTTTCTGTGTTTCTTTAATAGCTGTTATTTCTTTCTCAAGTTCTTGAAGCAATGTTTTCTGAACAGATTCAAGTTGACGTTAGAAAAGCGAATAAAGAGTTTCCGCATAAATCTCACAGGAAACCCTTTGCAGTAGACGCACAAAAGGTAATAATTGACGCTGAAAAAAACTTACTGAAATTCTCAACAAGGGAAACCTACAAACGTCCGCGTAATCTTTCAAGTTTATTTTTAAGCTCTTCCGTTTTGCTTTCTTTAATCCTTTAAACAATATTGAAAGTTTTTGTCGTGATAAAAGTACAAAGCATACACACACATATATATATATGTATATATTACATATAATCCTCTTCCGTGGTCACCACACATCTGCTGCTTATTTCCTCGATCATAAAGCGAGCGTTAAACTTACAATCTCCCGCCGCAGCGTCAGCAACTTTGTGTTCAGGTTGTCCGCTGTTTGTGAGGATTCTTGATGCTCGCACGAATCTCTGATACCGGAAGCCAAAGTGCGACGCTTCTCGAAGAAATCGTCCATTCCGCAATCGTCCGGCTCGATTTCCGGCGAAGAACCGATATTCAGTTTGATAGTGTGCTCCGTGTCGTGTCCGATAGTAAGAATGGTGCGGTTGTCATGGAAACGGACCCGAGACAGATTGGTGGCTTCACTGTTAACGCAGTAAAAACTACCGTTAACTTTAATGACTGTTTTATTTTCTTCCAAGTCGGTATCCATTTTATTTTTCCTCGAGCGTGTAAACGAACTTGAACTAGAGGTAAAACTGTAAAAGGCTAGCAGGTCTGTGCGTGGACCTGGCTGCACTGCTGCTCAGCGCGGACTGAGTTGTCAGTGCTTACCGCGCGTCCTTAAAAACTTCAACGGAGAACTTTTTTCCCCTCTTATAAGCAAGCGTTACAGCGACATTAAAGGGAAAACGAAATTAGAAATATTAACAGCAGAAAGATTATATTGAAAATTTCACATTAAAGTACGATCTGTTCCCATATATGATGGCAATACTATGACAATGTTATGACATAGTATCTTGAATGCATGACAGCCTTATTACGATATTATCGACGCTAACGTGACAAAGAATTTCAGCATGAGAGATGCTAATTCAAAGGAGATTTGTCTTGTGGCAAAATTAACACAAGTTCCTCAGAAATAATTCGTCTATTTGTGTATCTGTCTATCTATCTGTCTATCTATCTATCTATCCATCTATCTATCCATCTATCTATCTATCTGTCTGCCTGTCTGTCTATTTGTCTGTCTATCTATATATCTATCCAATATGAACTCAGCAATACGCATAAAATGAAAAAAAAAACAGAACGTAAAAAACTGAAACAAAAACACGAATACTAATGCTCACATTGACAACACATGTGCACGAAGAGAACAAAGCTATGAGGAAGTGAATACTCAAAGAAATCGTGCTATCAGCTTCTGGTCTCTTCACTACCAAGTCCTCAATACGGTTCAGTGCATTAACATACAAGGCCGGAAGAACAGATAAGTGATTGAAATAGTACACTCTCTTTACTTATATCTCGTCGCTTGAAATGTATTTAAACATACTGCTTCAATCGCCTTAACACGCCGAATAGAAAAAGTTCAGTGCGTGCCTTAACTTAACTTTTACTTAAGATAACTAACTGTTTCATTCAACATGTTTAATAGCAATTTGATTGCTTCCTTTCTTTCTCTTAACTGACGCAATTATCTAAGAACAATAACTTGTTCAACAACAATGTTACATCTTAACTATCAAACAGTTAACTGATTAACACAGCGGCGAACAATATATATTTTTTTGAGATGTACAGCAAAAATTGCCTTAAGATCAGCAGAGTAGGAATATTGTTTACCCTGATTGAAATTTTTGGTTTTGTGATGGCCAAAAACCTATTGGAGAGAAACAGCAGGTGCTCAGATTGGACCGCTCCGATGACGCGCAACACAGCGCGTCCTTCACGCGCTTCGGTGTTGGCCCATTCGCTTCTATATCGCTTCGATTCACAATGGCACTATTAACGGTCCAGTACAACCATCAATACAGTCGATCCGGAAGAGAAAAAAATCAAAAAAATTCGTTCGCTTTTCGCCTTGGTGAAGACGTGTCTTCTATAAAGATATCCCCGATCACTTTCCCGTTTGGAAACGCGCCATAGTTTCACCATGACTTGGCGTGCCTTTGGCTTCAATTATATCATTCAACCGTTCAAGCCTTATACAGCAGCTTACATTTCATCCTGGTTGAAAGCACTACGTATAGCGGAACTGCGATAACTCATCTTTCACGTTACTTTTATGTCATGACATTATAATCAACTTTAACTGAATTCATATTAACGTGATAAATAAGGTTACAGCAATTAGGGCGATACGTTACAATTGTAATATAAAACCCTAACTGTGGTGCCATACGCAACTTCGTTAAAATTTCGTCGTTAGGTTGGTTTTGAAGAGGTTATTGTCCGCTGAAGAAGTGCATCTAATAAAGCTGGATGATGATGGTGGACGAGTTGGTTGTTATAACCCGATAGGTGGTATGTGCGCTGCTAAGCACTGAGGAGGCAGCCAAGCAGCAGAGGAGACAGTTGGTTATCTGTTTGCAACACAAGCGGTTGACCACTAATTCCATCCGGAGCCTCAGTGACACGCATCCGTGAACACCAAGTCAGCCCGACACCCCGTTACGTCTCACCACCGCAACACTGACAATGACCACTCTTTACGCGTACCAAACCTATAATGAGATCTCACAGTCGGCGGAATAAGATCTCGCACCTCATACAGCGTAATTGGATTCAATTTTATACGCAGATCCAGAATCATCTAAAACGACTTGTGTATTTAACTTAAGATGATTGCTTTTTGGGTGACAACTTTAAAGCCGAGATGGATTTCCTAAAAAACAAGGGGAGATTAGCAGTAATGACCAGCTGGCTGTTCTCGGGTCCCATGGAGGGTAGAACGATCTTCTTGGCGTGTAGGTGCATGGGAATGGTTCGCACTTTAGTCTGGCGAACTCCGAGTCGATCCAGCATGTCCTGCGGCAGCTTCTGCGGCGCTAATTTGTCCTTGTGCGAATATTTGTGATCACCCAAGATGGGACAGCTGAGAGCCTCGCTCAAATGAACGCGCAGCTGATGGCGAGTGCCCGTCTCAGGTTGTAGTTCCACCAACGCTGCTGATCCGGATGTTTTAATCACCTGAAATTGAAACAGATGTCCATATGATGATAAGTGCATGTAGCGATGATTTTTATACATACGTTATAGTGTGTGACGGCCTTGAAGGACCTGCCAGCAGAATTGTACTGGGCGCTGTTTGGCACAGAACTGGGCAAAACAGGACGGATTTTCATGCGTTTCTTGCCTGCAATCTCCGTTTCTCCAATGGGGATGTTCACGGTGCCTGCAGGTTATAAATTAACCTTAAAAAGTCATTTATACTTCTAAAATGTTTCCCTTGCTGGGTAATTGTACCTTGCTTGGGTTCCGGCTGCCCTTTGGTTATTGCCCAGTAGATCTTCATAACTTCGTGCTTCTGGAACATGTCGTGAACACGGTTTGCTGTTTTCTGGTCCGTCGCAAGCAACAGGATGCCTTGGAGAAAATATTAACAATGTAATTATCATCACTATTTTCATTAACAGCATGTATTAATTGTTAATTACAGAACTTCACTTGCACTACCTGTGGTGTCCCTGTCGAGTCTGTGTACGGTGTACAGCTTTTCGTAACGTAGAAGCTTACTGAGATCGGGTAAGTATTCAGTCAGGACGTGGTTGGCCTTTTGTGCTTCCGCGTCCATCACAGCCATCCCGAAAGGCTTATCAATGGCCACAATACCATCTGGAGAATGCAGAGAAGCATATTACAGATAAAAGAATAAAGCTTAACTGTAACCTTTACTGACTGTCTTTGTAAATGATGGATTTCTTAAGAAAGCTGACAATCATGTCGTGAGTCATGTCGCTGAGGTTTGGAATCAAGTGCGAGTACGTCTTGTAGCCCTTGCTGTCAACAGGGTGGTCAAACTTCAATTCCACCCCTGTTTTTTTCTCCAGAGCCTTCCCATCATTCACGTTACTATTCTGTTTTAACTGACGCATGTACTCGAGGGCGGTCGTTGGTTTCTTTACTTGCGGCTTGGTTAATTTCTCCGCAATTTCTTTCTCGACCGTTGCTTTCTTAGTTTCAACCTCGTAGCGAGAATCACCTATAAGAGGAAAATTGAAGCTAATGTTTCCTTCATTTACGTCTTCACTCTCCTCGACATCAGGAGACTCGTAAAGCGGCTCGAAGGGGATGCTCGGCCTAGCACTGTTCTCAGAATCTAGCCTGACGTACCCAAACTTGGTCAGTCGAACGAAGTCACTCGGAAACGTTGGTGCAGTCTGATTTGGTAAATTGTTCTCATTTCCCCCATCATTGCTCGACTGCGCAACTGAAGGTTTATTTGTCGACAAACTTTTCGGAACTTGTACTGAACCCTCTTCGTCCCAAAAGGCTTCCGATTTAGAAACTTGGTTGGACTGAAAGCGGCTGCAGACTCTAGGCGAAAACCTTACTAGTTCTCTCAAGAAAAATACACGTGATGAGAGCGCCATTACTTTAATTTATGTTTTGAAATGCAGCCGCCAAATTCGTCTGCTTGCTTTTTTCTCATACTCTACGGCTGATCTAATGACGCTTGCCGCTAGATGGCTTCGCATCAAGATACATTTTGTGACACGAGACAGGATCTGCTTGAATCATGTATTACCAATAAACACTGCGTCTACACGATGAACCGTGCCCAACCGACAGCTTAAGATCGGGAAAAATTAAAATAGAAAAAACATTCGAAAAGCAATACAGGTTCGTTTAAGATTTAGGCGTACATATCTTCCCGATCAGCTCCCACGCTCTCGCCCTCTTCAATGGCTGCAAAGTTGAGGAAATGGGCCGGGCGGTGCACCTCATGGTAGAATTCCTTGGGATTGGCCAGCTGAAGATCGTACTTCATATTGGCGTCGTGCTTGACACCCATGAAATTGAAGTTCCAAGATCCCTGTGACGGAACCATGAAGAATCCCAGGAACTGATCGGAGAGTAGCATCTGTACACGCTCGTAATGCGACGGCAAGTAGCCCTTGGGGTTGTTGCCCTTGTCCGTGTTTTGTTTGCCCCATTCAAAACCGCTGGGAGTCAGTTTATAGGCCATCAGGGAACAGGATCCCGGCGTAAAGCTACACGTGATGATGACGGTCTTCTCGCCATCCCAGGCAGCGTGTTCGGACATGACCCTTGCGTGAGTCGTGATATCTTGGGGAGAAAGCTGCGGCAGCTCGTTGGGCTGAGTATGGATCCAGCCAAGAGGTTCCAGATCCTTCAAGTACTCGTGCTGCGGCAGACTATTGGGCAGATGCACTGACTGATGGGTTCCCCACTGGGGCGGCATCACAATGCAACGGATCTCCTTGACTTGCGGGTTGTCTGGTGGACTAACTCCGTACAAATAGCCGGCAATCTGCGCCCTCAGGTCGGATATGGTTACAAACTTCTTGAGGATGTTTTTGGGGAGAATATACGTGTAACCAGCCTCCTTGATATCGTCAGACGAGACGTAAATGTGGTTGGTTCGTAGATGCAGATTGGTGGCCGAAATAGCACGGACTCGCCACTCGGTCTTGGAGCTGAAAGTCTGCGTCTCGTAGTTCGACGTGGTGCTGGTGACGATCTCGTCACCGTGCTTGTTGACCGTCCGTGTCGTTGTGGCCGTCAGCTGCGACTGCTCCTTGGTCTGCTTCTCGATTTCAGCAATCTGTTGCCGCTGAGCGGAAGGAGCGCTGATCTCCATACCCAAGATAATGTCGCGCACCTCGGACTGGGTCAACGAGGCGACGTTGACGTTGTTCTTTTTGCCATAATCGGCCAGGATTAAATCCTTTAGCATGACTTCCACTTTGATCCACTGCTCGTCGGTCAGCGACGGCCAGATGTGATGCGGCTCGGTGACGGTGGTCTTGTCTGGCTTCAGGATGATCTTGGTCCGGTCGTTGTTGACGTGCAGGGCGCGCATAATCAGGATCATACGGGAAAAGGCCGTGTAGCTCGACACGGTCTTCAGCCAGTCATCGTACAGGTTGAACAGAACCATTTGAGGCTCCGTAGCTTTCAGGATCAAGTCACCTAACTTCTCGACCTTGAGGCACGCCTGGAAGGGCAACTGCAACTCGGATCCCTTGATGACAATGTTGGGGAAGTCGAGCAAGTGGACTTCAAGAGGGTCCAACATACCCTTGCGCGTAACGATGATCTGCTTGGGCTGTTCTTCGACCGGCAGGGATCGAATGAGAGCGGCAACTTCTTCAGCAGTCTTCCATTTGGCCAGCTGACCGAGACGCTTCTGACCGGCCCACACCGACGTGTGAATGATCTTCAAGAACAACTGGCCCGTGCGAGGATTGAAGATGAAAATGGCTCCGTTAATGGGTTTGGTCGTCAAGTTACCCTCGAAGGTTTTGTGGATGGTGACACGGTAGACATTGGTGTCGTCGACGAACCAGATGATTTGATTGGAAAAGAGTTCACCGTAGTTCTGCGATGACAGGTACGGTTCCGTGGGCTCAGATGAATACAGCTGAAGACCCTTGCGGATGCGTTCGCGCAGCACGTACAAGGCCGGATTAGCTTTCATGATTTTGGCCATAGCCTGCTGAATAAGCGGCTTCGATCCCGGGAACCAATTGCCGTAGGCGCTGTGCAAATTGTAGGCCAAGTCCAGTGCGATCATCACTCCGGTGGGAGACGGATAGATGGACATGTTATCCGTAGTGTAGTCGAGGAATTTGGCTCTGGCGTATCGCTCGATATCGTGTGAATCGTAGTCGCCCCAGCGGAGCTGTACATCGATCCAATACTTCTGGGTAGTGGTATTGTCCATGGTATCGCGGGTATCGGCCAGAAGCGAAGGTCTCGAAACGTTCCACTTGTAGGCTGCGAACAGAAGAACATCGGCGCAGGACGAGTTCATTTTGTAGGATTTACGAGGATGGATCGTTTCCTTCTGGACAGTCTCAATCTCCAGGGCGTCAAGTTCCTGGTCGAATACCTGACACAAATCCATGACGACCGACTCGTGAATCTTCTGCCACAAGTGAGCACGGAAGATCTGAATCAGGGAAATCTTCAAGGTGGGGATCTTGCCGTGCATGAAGATGCCCGTCAAATCCAACTGCACCTGGAAACCAACGTAGACGTTGGCTCGATTGATCGTTGGTGACCACCACAGGGTGAACCGGCGGTTGGGAATCTGGTTCAAACCGGATCGCTGGGCATTGGTCAGCTTCTTGTACTTCATCGACTCTTCGAAACCGGAAGCCTTCTCCCAGAAAAGACCTTCCCAGGTGGGGAAATAAGTTCCCTTGAAGAGAGTGTGTTCCAGGATACCTTCCACGCCGCCCAGGGCTTGAATCATGTCAGTGCGGTAGTTGTTGAGGTTCCACAACTTGCCGTCGTGGCGCTGGTGCGTCCACCAGAAGGGATTTTGCTTCAGCACCTGATACTGCTTAAACTCGGTCCTCACTCGCCAGCCTTTATCGTACGCCAGCGTGTGTCGATCCTTCTGGAACAAGGTGTTGATACGAGGAATACCGCGATCCCACGAATCCTCAAGGTCCTCGAGGGTCAGGCGACGATTCTGGGCGCTGGCCTCTTGGCGTTTCAAAGCGTACTCGGCCCAGACGCGCTGCGAATCGATGAATTCAGCTTCCCACGGCTGAATGTAGCGGTACAAGTTGGGAATCAGCTGATCTTCGTCGTGAGTCATACCCGAGCGGAAGTGAGTAATGCCGACGTCCGTCTGTTTCGACCAGCGCAAGTCCGACTGCGGGATTAGCACGTGGCCCATGGACAACATGCCCAGACCTCCAAGCTCCTTGGGAGTGTAGAATACCACCGGCGGGAAACGAGAAGGCATTTTTGAGTTAAGACCAATCTTGATACGAGTCTGTATCTTGTTTTCGCACTTGACGAGTAAATCGAGCAGCTCCTGGGTGTTGACAACAGCCTCTCGGAAGTACGTCATCAGTCCAATCAGGGCCGTGTTCCACTTGTTGACGATCTTTGTGAAGGTCGTCGATCCCGAAGCCATAAGGATCTGTCGAACGCGGTTGTGGAACTTCTGCAGCGAGTCATCGTCGACCCTGAGGAAACACTGCGCGGTTCTCTCCTTGGTGATCTCGTTCTGGAGGTTCCAGACACCGTCCCTGTGAGTAAACTCTTCGTGCGACATGCGAATCTTGGGCAGGATCCTGCATTCGAAGCCGCACATGTTGAACAACAGATTGGGGTTGTCCTTGGAATAGACGCTGACGAAACTGTTCTCCCATTGGATGGTCGTCACAGAGCGCGGGAGGCGGTTCTTGATGTCCCAAAAGACTGCACGTCCCAAGTTGACATCGTGCTTCATCAACCTCATCCTGGCATCACGTGGCCAGCATTTCTTGTTGTTATAGCCAACGATGTTTTCGTTATTGGGGTCAGGGTGCTCTGTCAAGTAGCGCTGGATAAGGTCGCGGGCCTCTTCCGCCGTGAAGCGGAAGAAGATGTGGACCCTGTCGATGTATCGCGAGTAGAGTCGAACCGGGTGAGCGACCTCGGTGGCGACATCATGGAAAGTTAAGAAATCGTTAGGCATCTGTGGTGGTCCCGAGATCTCCGAGGCTCTCTGCAGGCCCAACACCAGCAAGTCCAAGACGAGCCCGTAATACTGCGACACGAACGAGGCAAACTGCAGACCACGGATGATTCCGTACGAATTGGTGTGGTTCATATCTTTGTAGTTAATGACCACGTTGTTCTTGGCAGTCATGTAGTCGGCGATGTTGTGGTCAACAATGAGTCTTAAAAGTCGGTTCAGCAGCGTCAAATCAATCTTCTCGTACATCTTCTCGTAGCTCGACTCGACAAGGACGTTGCACTCGCCGTCAGCTGTCTCCCAGACATCCTGCAGGTTGTTGACGCCCTGGCACCACTTATAAGTAAGCAGCGGAGGAGGTTCGGCGTCCGCAGGTTTCACCCACGGCGGGAACAGTCTCCGTTTGTCGGCCTCGTACCAGAGGTACTGATCCAAGTAGGCGTCGGTGATCTTCTCCAGGGGCTCCACATCGTAGACTGGAACCAAATGGCTGTAAAGGTCCATAAATTCGATTCCAGCTTCCTTGAACGCACGCTGGGTAAGCAAGTGACGCTTGATACGCGAAAGGGCTTCGTGTGGATTGTCGTACGCCTGTTCGATGAGACCCAATTCTTCTCTCTGGTTCTGATTGAGCCTCGATTTGACCGAGTAGGCTTCCTTCAAACGCTCCAGCGCCAGAATGAGGAGCTTTGTGTCGTGCTTGTACGACAGCGGAGGGAACGGTATAGGCGCAAATCGTCGTGACTCTAGCCAGTGAACCGTGGTAGTGTAAATGGCGACAGCTTCTTCGGGCGAGATGTAGGGACCGTCTTTCAGGTAGTTGTGCTGGCGCTCCTGCTCGGCTTTCAAGTAGAGACGAGTCAGTCGGCCGAGGTTCTTCTTGCAGACCGTCTTGTCGACCGTGGCGCCTCGGCGAATTCGCTCGCGGTTGTAGTGAGCCGTGTTGGTCCACCAGTCGGCTTTCATCTTGACGTAGCGGAGGATCATGTTTTCTATGGGCATCGGCAAGCCAGGAACCTAAAAAAATTAACCAAACATTACTATATATCAGTGAGTACCTTATGAAAATGACATTATCAAAGCGAGAAGTAGCAATCGAGATGTGTATACCTTCCAGGGAATGTTGGCTTTCCAGCATCGCCAAGCTTCGGACAAATGCTGCAAGATTGTCCTGGCTTTATTCTGCTTGATTCCTTCCGGCATCATGTCAAGAATATCGTGCATGACGGAGGCACGCAGCTCCAGATCAAAATGCGACTCGACGCGCTGCTTGGTCACTGTCTTTGCCGTGCCCTTCGAGTGTCGACCCTCGAATTGACGCGACAGCAGGTTGCCCAGCCAGCGCTCCAGCAGCGGGGTGATCCCTCGCAAAAAAAAGAGCCACACTCTCCAGGACGGAGCCCAGATACCGCAGCCGGGTCCCTTACCCACCGGTCCTGTGTTGAAGCGGTAGTAGATGACGTGCTTCAGGTCCTTGCACATGCGGATCTGTCTCATCAGCTTGTACTTGTAACGGTACATGCCCGTCAGCTGGCCCACATGAGCGAACATGTACTGCAGGCCGTCGGCCAGCTGGAAAGCATCGACGTTGTTGAGACGATACTGGACGTGCGAGTCGACTACCAGCTTAGTCAGGCGGAGGATTTCGCGGCACAAGTGGAAGGCGTTACCGAAACGAGACTTCTTACGCTCCTTCGTGGTGAGCGTCTTCACTGGCTTCAAATTGAAGTTGTAGTCCAAGTGAAGATAATTCAAGTTCTTGCGGTGGATCAGCAAATTCAGCATATTCCATCCTTGGCGACAAACCTATAAGAAACGAAAGTGTTTGTTTATTTCTCAAACATAAAACCACCTTATAACGTAGCGGGGGAAAAGTTGGAGATTTACCTGAAGACCAACTTCGACCCAATCCAATGTCGTCTGCTGGAAAAACTTGGTCGATTTAAACGATCTGAAAAGATAACGTTTCTTCTGCGCCTTCGGGGGACGGTGTTTCAGCGCGTTGAGGACGTAGCACTTCAGCAACTTTTGGTACGACACCCTGACCTTGACCGGCTGTCCGGGAGGGCAGTGCTCGCGGTACCAGTTCTTGACCAGCGGAATGTCCACTGCGCGGCGGGTGTGACCGGAACGGAGGTTGAAAGGGCGTGGCGCCCACAAGAGGGACAAGCCATTGGCCGTGTTGTCCGTGTACAGCGGCCAGTCCTGTAGGATCGGGACTGCATAGTCCGGAAGGGCAAATTCCTCGCTGTCGTCGGGGAGGAGGTCCTGCAGGGTCTTGTCGCTGCTCTGGTTCCCCGTGTGGCGATGCGAAATCGGATTGATCAGAGGATCAAAATAAAAGGCGGGAAGGTCGGGATCCTCCGTCTTGATGTACACCACATTGGGTGTGTGATACCTTGATGACACAAGGTCAAATTAGTTCCATCATAACATCTAAAAGGCTATGAACTTACCAGGACAAATGAACAAAATTGGGCAGATTGTTGTAGAGGTACGGGAAAGCGATCCTATACTCTGTGCGGACCGGCTGTCGAATGATGATCTTGTTGATATCGTTAAACTCGTTCCAGTCCTCATCCTGAATGACGACGTCCTTCACCAGGGGTTCGAACTTGGGTCCTCCAGGAATGGCCATATTGAGGGCCTTGGCTGTGAAGAACGACTTCAGGTCAAACAGGTAAAAATAGTTATCGTCAACCAAATCGGTGAGGAGCTGATTCGCCATCCTGTAAAGCGAAGACATCTGCGGCAGCGACAGGTTCCACTTGCGGTATGTGCTACCATTGACGTACTTCGTGTTGAGCAGCGGCCTTGTGTCGTAAAGCCAGCCGGCGACGTGCTTGTCTTCTTCGGAATCCAGTTCCATCTGAATGGCCTCCAGAGGCTCCACGTCAAGAATGTTATCAGCATAGTCGAGCGGGGGTTCCTCGTCGTCAAACGGGGGGAACCTCATCCGCTTGAAATGACGCCTGTCTCTCTTTTCTCGTCGCATCATGATCCACATGGTTCCCCACTGGGCGATGTAAACGGGCTCGACGACCCACGGAATCTCATTGACAAAGGTAATCGCCCCCGTTATGTGATACAAAACCTTAACATCCTTAATTTGCTCCCACGGCATCGGCATGTTTTCCAGCAGTTTCAATATGGCGTGTGGCATGTACTTGAGGGCACCAAGATACACGCGTTTGTCATGCCGGTACTTGCGGTTGGTCATGTCTCCGTGGTCGCGGACAATCTTGCGCACATGCTCCGGTGGCATGTCTTCCTTCTGGGCGTCAATGAATCCGAACTTGCGTTTCTCTGAGTACCGTTTAGACTGCAGCGTCTGCCACTTTCTGGCTTTCTCCTGAAGTTTCTCCTCGCTGTTTTCGTCGTTGCGGCCCGAGATGTGCATCTGGGCCTGCACCTGCGCGTGAGCGGCTTGAACCGCTTGCCTCTGGGCTGCCTGCATCTGTGCCGCTTGGTACTGAGCAGCAGCCAGCTGTGCCTGCTGCGCTTCAGCCATAGCCGCCCAGGGATTCCCCGGAGGGATGAAGAATGGTGGCACAGACATATTTCAGTCTGTTGGATCTAAAACATCAACACAGAAACATGTTAGTCTATTTCAATTCACTATTATTTCAAATATTTAATGCAAGATTGCGCCACCAATGCAGCATGCTGAATGCTACACTACATTTTATCACTGGTTCTATAGCCACAAAACAAGGCACATAGTTATAATTCTTAACAGAGTTAGCATTTAAAACGATGTTTTAAAGGTACGGAAAAAAGTCAAACGGAGCTTTAAAAAAACTACTGATAGAACCACAATCACGCCGCGTGTTGGCGTAAAGTGCGTTTTTCAGCGGGCGCCGTTGACGTTTCAATTTCCAACTTACTTTACTTATTTACCAGTTAATTCAAGTGACGCTTTGTTAACTTATTACGATTATATAATGTTTATTATTTGTTATAAACTTGCTTGTTTGAATCTCCAGTTAAATCGTTTTGTTTCACTGCAACGACTGGCGTTTCTTGACAATTTCCGACAGAAAACCAGCAACAATGGTAACCAACGCTCTGCCGGATGTCCCAACCTGCCGTAAACTGAACGTTGTGCAGCGTTGCCGGCAAATTTTATTAAACGTAGCCAGATGCGTAAATTTCACAATCTCAACTCCTATTGGCCCGTTCTTTGGCAACTGCATTTAGTGCGGGTGGGTCCGTATTTCGATTTCTTTCGCATTGCTGCAATAACGTTCAACCATAACAACTTATAGGGCCCGTGCACAGTTTCAGTGATCGCGATTCTTAGTTCACGTTGTGCTATAAATAAAACAATCCCCGTAAACACGACAGGATTCTGCATTTTGCACCCAAATACACCTCAGTTTTTAAAAATTTTTCAATAAGCTCAATACCGGCCGACTGTAAATTCAATGCAGAGTGTACTAAAAGTAGAAAGCGCTTATCGCTAGCCTTTCCACCACCAAATGTTAAGCCGGCCGGCCTGCCGGGCCTGGCTCGGGCTCACTCGGGACCAAATACCCGCGAGTCTCCTTTGACGTTTTTCACCCTTAGGCGCC
>JAIQCU010001510.1:0-19486 GCA_022114935.1 Leptestheria dahalacensis
CTCGTGTGACGGTGTCGGTGGAACTGCTGACTGGAAAAGAACCTGTTTTCCAGACTTCTTTTCTCCAAAGAAGATTGAGAAAAACAATTCTTTGAGACTGATTTGTGTCTGGGGTTTAGCGATGCGTCTTAATGAGAAGAAGTACAGTCGAGGGAAGTGGAGGATTAGTCTTTTGTTCTTTACTTATAAGACGTATTGTGTTACGCGGGCAACTTTCCCATGAGGGTTACTATCCGGGGGTTCGACAACTTGGTCAGCAGAGGTTTAAGAATCTCAGCAAATAAAACCCAAATAGTTAAATATAGTTTATTTTTATGGAAAAGATAAAACATGAACATAGATAGATAGATAGATGGTCAGATGAATGAATAGATGTATTGATAGATACATAGATGGATGGATGGATGGATGGAGAGGTAAATAGATAGACAGACAGATATATAGATAGATAGGTAGACAGTTGGATGGATAGATAAATAGAATGTAGACAGATAGATATAATAGACAGTTTTATGGATAGATAGGCAGATAGATGGATGGATTGGTAGATAGATAATAGATGGGTGGGTAAATAGATAGGCAGACAGATAGATGGATAGATAGATAAATAGATTGAGATAGATAGTTAGGTAGAAGATGGATAGGTGAATAGATAGAAACAGATAGACAGATAGATAAAGATCAATAGATAGACAGATATACATGTAGACAGATAGATAGATAGATAGATAGATACATAGATAGTTCGATAGATAGATAGACAGAAGGTAGATAAGTGAATAGATAGAAACATAGAAAGATAGAAAGATAGATATCGATCAATAGATAGACAGATATACATGTAGACAGATAGATAGATAGATGGATAGATGGATAGAAAAACAGATGGTTGGAAGATTGAGAGTAATTCAGCTGAAGAATCTTGCTTGATGTCAAGTACAAGAACCTTGCACGTCTTTGCGAACCGTTCATTTCCTTGTTTCCTGCGGTGACTTAATAACAGCTCAAAGTCGTCTCATTTCTACAAGTCAGAAATACTCTAATTTAGTGTCCAAGGGTAGTTTACAGCACAGGGGGTTGTTAGTCAGAGGGTAAAAGCAGCTTTTTAAGTCTATATCCCCCCAGGCGACGCACAAAGTGCCTGTGTGTGCGGGACTAAAAGTGAGTAATCCTCTTAGGCCGTGCGCCTTGCACGGAGACTTCAATTAAGACTTGCAACCAAGCGTGAAATGAATGGATTCTTGGCCTGTCTGTCAATTGCAATTGCATATACGTAATATATATTACAACAGCAGCCAGGCTATGGGAACTCGAGACAACGGCCAGGGCTTAAATTACAAGTTGTTGCATAGTATTTATTTTTTTAATAAAAAGAGTTAATGGACCTGTGATAGTTTGTACAAGTTAGTCTATGGTCGTCTTGAAATATACAATGATAGAGTAATACAGTTGTAAAAAAACAGAATAGGATTATAAAACAGCAAGGTTTCGGTTGGGATTGCAGTCCTTCAGTTGAAATTACTAATTACAGTAAAGTATACTATAGATCAATTTGATAGGCATAGTAATCGCACTTGTATAGTAATAATATTATAGTATATCTATAATAATAGGTCTTATGGTGATGTTATTATGAGTTGTATGTTGTGATATTTCATGGTCGATAAGTTCAAAGCCGTTGTTAATTAGTCGGTTAATTGGCTTTTTAATTTAGTCAGTTTGTGCTTATTTTACTGTTTATGTTGATTATTTTTGGATTATTACTAAATCAGGAAAGACTGTCCGAGGCTCAAGGGAGGATCGCCAGCTTGGAGAGCGAGAATCAGCAGCTGAGGACGCGCTTAGCCAAGCAGGAAACTGAGGGACTCCAGGAGAACAAGACGCTGGAGAAGCTGAGAGGGGAAAACTCTTCCTTGTCGTCGCAGATGGAGCAGCAGAGGGTCCAGTTTGACAAGTGCATGGATGATATCGCCAACCATGTGGTGCAGGCCTTGATATCGCAGAGAGTAAATCACACTTCAAATTAAATTTTATTGTAATTTAACTGTTAAAATGAAGTTTTAAAAAATTAACCCCTATTTATCTGTCTATCTATCTATCGGTCGGTCTACCTGTCAACCTGCCCATATATATCTCTGTTTATATGCATCTATCTGTCTATCGACTCATGTATCTATCTCTCTATATACCTACCTATTTGGTATATTTGTCTACCTACCTACCTAATTTTCTATCTATCTTGTATCTATCTATCTATCTTTCTGTCTATCAATCCAACTATCTGTATATCTACCTATCTACCTCCATATCTACCCACGATCTTTCCGTGCATGTGTCTGTAAATATACTTGTCTACCTGCCTACCTATCCGTCTATCTGTCTATCCAAATATCCATCTATCTACCTATCAATCTACGTACCTACCTACCTATAACTAGCAATGTGTCTTTCTATACATGTGTCTATACATATACCTGCCTACCCATCCATCTATTTATCTATCTATTCTGTGTATTTACCTATCAATCTACTTACCTACCCACCTATTTATATTCATATATATATAAATCAACTTACTTACCTACCGGTCTATCAATGAATCGATCAGTCTATTTATCTTTCTACCTACATATGTATCTAACTAACTGTCTAGCTACTATCTACAATGTTTGTATTTTCTTTGAAGAATTTGCAGGCCGAGTGTCGCCGTCTTCGATCGCAGGTTTCCGACCTGGAGCAGCAGAACGTCGCTTTAAACTTCCTACTGACACAAAGTCTTCGAGGTTCCGCCAAGGAATTTCAATTCGAAATGAGCCAGAATCCAATCGTGGAGAACATAGTACAAAAATCCACTTCCTGTGATGCCAACATTTCATCGGCAGCAGCTTGCCGTGACTCGGTCTGCACCGTGGCCAGTGACAGCGAGCTCCGTTTAGCTAAAAGTAGTTCCATACTCGACACCACTAACCGACCCATAGTCTCCAAGGATTCCAACTGGTCCCTGACGGTGTCGCAGGATCGCTCGTCGGCTCACCAGCCTCATTGTCCTGGTCCCAGGAGTCCCGTAGACCGGGCAGAGAAACTCTTAGCCGTCCTTAAACACCGTTTGTTCACCGCTCAGCTACCCAGTCACCGTTCCAGGCGCTCGGAGTACCGGCGCAGCCTTCCAGCTTCCGCACTTGATGAGGCGCCAACCCTTCCAGCGCGTCCCAATACCTTAACTCTGGCTTCTAGCATCGAAGGTCAAGTGAAACCGAATCCTCCGCTGCCGGAAGGTGCGAAGGAGAGCGCGACTTCGCCGTCTGTTCGAGCTCTAGTCCAGGTACTAGAGAAGAAGTATGTTGGACCTGCGGTTAAAGTTGCAGCAGCAGCAGCAGCAGCATCGGATAAAGTACAAAAGTCGCCTTGCCTGCCGCCCATACCGCGGCCAGCGCGTGTCAACGACAGCGAGAGCCCTGTGAGCAAAGATGAGGGATATTCGACCATGTCTAGTGATGTCCAAGTGGATTCCGCCTCGTCTTTATCATCTTTTATGGCTTCCGGAAGCACGTGTTCATCGCCAGCCACTTTACGGAGGAGCGGCTCTAGCTCGGGGCATCCGGCGACGCGTTCTTTACCCATGAATAAGAGGAAGACGCTGACTATCGACCCGAGTCGCCAGCCTAATCGATCCATCTCCCTCCAGGAAACGCATTCAGGTGCCGCGCTCGAAGACGTCAAGGAAGTTGTCGACGAGACTGACGAAAGTTGTAAATCAAATCTCCTCCACGAGAACGCTGGCCTCGTGACACACAGCATCATCGAGGAAGAGAGCAGGTCGACGGCGCCATCTGCCGGAGAATCCGCGCATCAACCTACCGAATCCGGCCGCTTGAAAAAGATCCCGCTCCAACTGCAGTTCTCCTGGCCCGAGCCTCAGTTGACCAACACACTCTACGATGATTGGTCGCCCAGTTCCGCGGGAACCGAAGTCCATTTCGAATCTCTCGTCGACAGCACGCCGGTCCTGAAACGCGGGCCCAAGAAGGATACCAAGGATCCCAGCAGATGGAGCTGCGATTCGGGATCTTTAGGCGTCTCGGGAAAGCTCCACAAGTGGACGTCCGATTCAGAGTTGTACAAAAACCAGCAGGAGATTGAAGCTAACTGGACGCACACCCTCCAGCTGCAGTCGCACCTGGCCAAGAATGCAGCAGCGGCTGCTGAAACGCATCCGCTGCGGAGGACTAAAGCGCAGAGTCGGCTGGGCAGCGCCACAGTCAGCCGGGAGAACTCGCCCAATACGTTTGAATTGACCCAGATGGAAGAATCGCTAGTGCGAGGCTACAGCGCCCAGGAGATGGAGGATTGGATCCTGCGTTCCTCGTCCGAGGAGCTGATCCACCGCAGTTTCATCCGCCCGGATCACGAGGAAAGCGAAGGTGATGAGGAGACGGAAAAGTACGCGGCCGTCTCGTTACCCAGCATCAAGGAGATGAGTTTTGAGCTGGACGATGACAATATGTTCTCGGTGAGTTATACTTGAACCTTCTAGGATATACATCGCTTGTCAAATTATACAAATAGCCGGATTCTTGTCTGGAGTATCTTATCCATAAACTGGACGCTAGAAACGAAGATAGAAAAAAGTCATGAGAAATGAAGATATGAGAGAAACTGTCACATTTGGCAATCAATCAGGCTCTGCGAATGCCTCGTGTGTCAATCGACGCATCAATCATTTTCTTAGTAATCAATCTCTCCTCGGGACAAAAAACTGCTCACCATTTTATGATTATTTCAAGATCTTCATTTATTATTTTTACACCTTGTATTAATCCCTGGCCTCTGATAATCTAACTAGATTAGCTAAATTATAATTATCTCGGACACCTTTTTTGAAATTTTATTGATACTGGTATAATCCATACCGTTTTATCTTGATACTGACTAGACGTAACTGTTTAACGAGACTATTATTGTAAATATTACTTATCCTGTCTTATTTCATGTTATATTATCTTTTATTCTATTAATTTTGTAGACGAGGTGCAATTCGACAAGCAGCAGTTCAAGCAGCACTCGCGCTTGCAGCCCGTCTCCCAGTACCTGCGCCAGCAAAGAGGACCTGGTCACCTTGGAAACCGAGTTCACTCGTGACTTCTACCGTCTCGTCAAATTCGAAAGCAATCGAAGTCTGGCCAACTCGGAAAAGCTGGACACGGAAGAAGTCGTCGATGTGTCGGTGCCCGACCGGCAGATGGCCCTCAAGTCGGTGCTGGATTTCATCGCCGAGCAGCAGAAATACTGCCAGGAGCAGCTCGTGGCCGACGCGAAACACACGCGGTCCCTGACTCCCGAACTGCCTCATCCGAATGAACTGAGCGCGGCCGCTCAAGCTCATCCCACCCTTCACGAGCTGCGCAGACTGGCGGCGGCGGATCCCGACGATAGTTCGCTGGCGGACGAGAGCGATGTCGAAGATGATACGCTAAACGGGGAAGAGGGTCTGTCGACCTCGTGGATGCCACTGAGAGCTAGCAGCAGCGAGACAGACTTGACGGATCCCATGGTTCGATTTTACTATCTATCTATCTATCTATCCATCTATATCTAGTTATCTATCTGACTAGCCATCTATTTCTCTGTCTGACTGTCTATCTGGCTGTTTATCTGTTTATCTATCTTTGTATTTGTCCAACTATTATCTTTCTATCTGTCTGTTTATCTAACTGTCTTGTCTATCTAATCTATATATCTAACCATCTATCTTTAAATCCATCTGTCTATGTATCTATCAACCTTATCTGTCAGATTATCTACTTAACTATCCATTTAGCTACCCATCTATCTATCTATCTATATATCTATATCTAACTATCCGACTCTCTGTCTATCTCATTATTCATCTGTCTATCGATCCATCTATCTAATTATCTATCTGACAAGCTATCAAACTGTCTGTCTTACTGTCTATCCGTTTAACTATCTTTGTATCTGTGTAACTTTAATTTTTCTATCTGTCTGTGTATCTAACTATCTTATCTATCATCTAACCAGCAATCTTTTATCTAGCTGTCTATGTATCCATCTACCCAGGTGTCTATGTATCTATCTATCTTTTCTGTCTCGTTATCTACTTAACTATTTAATCTACCTACCTATCTATCTTATCTGTTTGATTATCTACTTCACTGTCTACTGTCTACGTGACTGTCTTATCTACTTATCTGCCCGACTATCCATCTATCTATCTATCTACCTTTCAATCTATCTGTCTATCTACCTATCCGACTATCAATCTATCTATCTGTCTACCTATCCATTACCCATAACTATCTACATATCTACAACAGATAAAAATAATGACATTATAGTAACGCCATCTAGCGGTGCGTTATAAAAATAAAAGGTCTGCGGACTTTCCTGGTGAACGGGAAGAATAAATAGACTGTGAACACGGCTCGGGGGACGTTTTATAATTACGCTACGGTGGTTGACGAGTTTGTCCATTGCAAAACAGGTGCGTGCCTCGATGCTAAACTGTCTGCTGGCCTCTTCAAGCTCCAGCTGCTGCACGACTCCGGATTCGCCGGCCTACCACAGCAACACGAGCGGCCATCGATCAACGTCGCTGCGCGCATTCCACTTGGCCGAAGAGGACGAGCACCAAGACGCTGACAATTCGCGTGGCATCATGAGAGAACAAGTCACCATGCTTTAACCCAAACCAGACGAACAATTACCATAAACGATGCATACGTGTGTCTCGTGTTTAAGGCTACCCAACAACAACGTAGCCGGCATCTGCATAATTAAACTAAACTGACAATTGTTTTCTATAAAAAAAAATAGTAAGAAATATAAATAAATCAAATAGCAATGAGTAAAAAAAACAACAACAACAAGAGTACAACTGGTTTTGAAGTAGACAATGCAAGCGTAACTGTCTGCAATACTTATGCATATATACCCCGTCGAGTGTTCAGTTGTCATAACGTGAATGCATTTTTCTAGTGCCAGCGTTTTTATCTTGTTTTCTATTTTCTGTCAGTTCATATATATAGATGATAAATATATACATATACTTCTCGGTGTTTATTTTTACTTGTCTGCTTGTGTTTTGTCATGTAAATTGCGGTCGGTAATAAGTCATGGACCACTTGTGTTTCTCGTCACCATTTCGAGTGATTCTGTCTTTTTTTTTAATCCATAATCTGGAATTCCGTCTTCTAGTGTAACCGTGTACAAACTGCATAGAAAACGCTATAGCCCATGATTAGCGTGCAAGTACACCAGTACTCGGATACGTTTATATCTTAATCAGTGATTCGGTGTGTGTGTGTGTGTGTGTGATTTCCCTTTTTTTATAAATATGTTGGTAACCTTTTGTAACAGAATACAGCTGTCCTTTCCACCCCATAAATATTATCAATTTTGTCGATACATGGCCATGGTCTGTGGTAACGTTAAGGGGGAAAAAGAAACTGCGCAACAAAGTTTCAGAGTCACGCAACCCGAACGACGACCACCGCTTTATTTTGTTCCTTTCGATCGTTAAAAAAAAAATAAATTAAAAAAATGCTTCTCAACTGAGTTCAGAATGGTCAATTGTGCTGTAAAATTACTGATCGTAATCGTTAATAATAATAATAATATAACGTGATTTAACTTAATGTAAAATCATCAAAAGAATTGGTGCTTGTTGTTATCTAAATTGTCGTGACGACAGCGCCGCCTAGCGGCAGATTTTGGAACTACGTAGCAGCAAAAGATTGAATTTTTTTAAACAAAGGATTAAATGTTTCACATAACAAGTGTAAACTGTATTTTTTTGTGATGATATCTTAATTTTGATGTTTTAATTCAACTGAGGATAATAAAAGGATTTAGTATCGACATATTTGGTTATCGCCCTAGAGAGCTCGGGGTGTTGCTCAAGAGCAGGCGTTCGCTGGGCAATCCGCCCCAGTTGTCTCCAGGCTGCCGACGTGTTTACAGCTGCGAGTAAAGTCTTTGTTTATCGCCTGCTGGTCGTCTGTTTACCATTACGTTTGACCGAACGAATCGACGGGGGAGTCTTGAATCTTCAAAATGGAGACGGGAATACGTTGCATTAAATATCTCTTATTCATCTTCAATCTCCTTTTTGCAGTAAGTGGTTACTCATATGTTGCCTGCTGGTTATTTTGGAACCTGAGAAACCGGGTTGGCATTAGGAAATAGGTTGTGACGTGGATAGAGGTGGTGCAATAGCGCTGCTGTGACGTTTCTCTCGGCCTTTCTTATGACTCATACCGTAAAACTTGAACAGGTTCCCCTCACCCCTGAATGAGCTAATCAACCACGGACTGGGAGATATCGGTACGAGCGACGGGCTCTCGGGATCCCGAGGCTTTCGTCGTCTTCGTGTTTCTGGTTGCTCGAGATTTTATTCGCGAATTCAGCAGATTTATTTTCTCGTGAGAACAAAAAACGAGATCAAGTGGAATAAAAGGAAGATGGCTTGTTGCCATGGCAACATTTTGCGCATATGCAGCACTTTATACGCCACAAGGGAATGATTGAATAGGGGAAAAGACCTTGCCTGGAGGTTGCCCTATACAAGAGCTGTCTAGCTTCATTGTACATGTCCTTGTATGTGTTTACCTTTCCCATGACATAATTTCCCGCTGGGACAGGTCGCTCTGCATAAGAACCGCACACCTTGAGCGACGAAAACCAAAGACGGACTGTCTTTTCCCGGTGTAGGGCACCTCTCTCCTGGTCTAGTCGCTCTGAGTGGTTGTTTCATATGGCGGGCGACAGATACCGAAGGCGTCAGTGTTTTACACAGGAAACAAATTTGCTTGAAGCTTGTGCATCGGAGTCGCCCGTAATGGGTAAAGGTAACGGAGAGCGACCGATACCAAAGACAGTTGTCTAGTCGTTTTGTTTTTTTTTACAAACCAGAAAATAAAAACGCCCCCGGACGGGTCGCTCTTAATGAGCGATTCTTATGGCGAGCGACAGATACCAAAGGCGTTATTTATGTGATGTGATTTTGTGAATGTTTTTCTCGTTTGGTGAGCTAATGAGGGGTGATTTGCTGGGGGGCGATTAAGCAGTCGGAAGGAACTGGGGAGATTAATCAGAGGAGCCACTTGATCCTCGGTGCCAAATCACCCAAAATAGGGGACCTGAAGAAACACCAATTGCTTCTACATAAGTTATCTTTAATTATATATCAAAATAATATTCTAATTCACGTACTCATAGAATAAATAGATGTCAAAATAGGGTTACATTTAGTTAATTTATCTTTAAATTAAATATTAAGAAATTTAATTGGTTTCCGTATTAATATCGGAATTCATAAATATTTTATTGATAACAGATTAATGATGATTTAATTTGAAGTACGTGAATGATGGATTATACAACGATTAAGATGAGAGTTAAAGTTGATGGTTTTGTGATTGCAGGCGTCTGGCGTTGCTCTGATCGCTACGGGGGCCATCGTGCAGGGATTTTATTGGCGCTACTTGGATTTCCTGGGTAATGAGTTCATGTCGGCGCCGATGCTCTTCATCATTGTCGGCGTCGTCATTTTCATCGTGGCCTTCTTCGGATGCTGCGGTGCCATTCGTGAAAACCATTGCATGGTCATCACTGTAAGCCGTCTTATTTTAAACAGTCCGGTTTTTTTATATTTTATTTTAGTTCATTAATGTTCATTGATTATTCGTTGACGTTTTTAGTTTTCAGTGCTGATCGGACTGATTTTCATCTGTGAACTGGCCGGCGGTATCGCTGCGTACGTGCTGCGCGGCGATGTCAAGCGCATTCTCAGCGAAAACATGGAGAAATCCCTGACGAGTTACAACGCGACGGATCACGGCGGAGTCACGCGCACCTGGGATGTTATCCAGCACGATGTATCTACTTATTACTATTATTATTATTACATATTGAGACTATAGTTTGGAATTGTATTGTACGAATACAAAGATGATTAATTAATGTTGATGTCGCCCAGATCAAGTGCTGCGGAGTGAGCAATTACACCGACTGGTTCAAGGCGATGGGCGGCATGGAGAAGGTCCCCGACTCGTGCTGCAGGAAGGATTCCGAGGGATGCGGAGCCAATCTTGGCCCTGATCCATCGAAAGTCATCTTTACTGATGGCTGTCTCGACGAGATTGCCGATAAAATCGAAGATAACGCCGCTGTCTTTGCCGGAATCGGTATTGGTATCGCCTTCGTTCAGGTAATTCAGCTGATGTGCCCTCGTAACGGAACAATCCCACTTGGTATTATTATCGTCATTATGATGATGATTATTATTATTGTTACTATTACTCAACTAGTCGCTCAGGTTAATATTCCTAGTTTTACTTTAATAGTTGTTGATAGTTCATGGAAAAATTTCATTGATACTAATAGTTGGTTATTAAAGGGTAAATGGAGTTTACATAATATGATTAATATATGTAACATTATTGTTGATACTCACACTACTACGCTGGTAATTATTGGTTATTAGTAGTCATTATAAGTTTATGACTATTATCATTATTGTCACCGATACGATAATTTATAAAGTTTAATTACAGTTTTTTTAACATTTGTATTTTCAGCTGATCGGAATGATCTTCGCCTGCCTTCTAGCCAGGAACATCCGCGCCTATTCTCCAGTCTGATGAGACGGTGAACGAGGAACGCGAGGGAAAATCTCACGTCGTTTTATTTTCGAGTTTTGTTTTTAATTTTTTTTTACGGAAAAGAAAATAACTTTTTAACCCTAAAAGTATTTTTTTCAATCTGATATAACGACAAAGTTTTCTAGTTGATTGAAACTTTTCTTGTTACCCCTTGGTATACCAACTGTCTAATACACTGCAACCTTTGCGTATACAAATCAAAGTTGTAAACAAAAGAGATGGGATCATGTATTATTTCATCTCTTGGACAGAGGTTCGTTTTTTTAAGGGGCGAAAAGAGGGGTGCGGGGACACTACTGCGAGGGATCGACACCGACGTAAAATATCGGACTTCTCGAGTGGCGTTCCTACGACGCTGCGAGGACTTCTGTGTGCGTTTGTCTATTTCTGAACCTGTTTTTTGTTGCTACTGGTTTCTTGAATTTCCTACTGTGGCTAGACTAGAGCTGCTGTTATGAGGGATGGGTCGGGGACGACGGGGAGAAACGGAACACAAGATGTGCTTACCTGTCACACGAAGGAATAATCAGCAGGAAACAAAATTTAAAAAAAAAAGCTGCGACAATTATTAATATTGCGAGTTTTATGAAAGTTTTGAAAAATAAAAAATAAAGGTTGCGCCAGGTCGAAGTTCCATGGCAGTCACGTTGCATAACGCTTGGTCCAGAGCCGGGCCACGCGGTCGTGCTCCTCACGGTTCTGCAAGTATTGTGTGGCGATACTCCCGACCAATGGATCCGCTGAAATAGGAAAATATAGCCATCAAACTCGTCGGCGCGAGTGCCGTTCATCGTTACCTGGATTGCAGTCTGTCAGCAGCGAGCAGATCGACAAGAGGACTTTCGAAATGGTTAGCGCTGGGGACCAGTTGTCCTTCAGAATGTCCAGACAGATGACACCTTGGCTGTTGATGTTGCAGTGGTAGATACGGGTGCGGAAAGTCACCTGCGTTACAATGTTAGTCATTTCGACGCCACATGATTTTGTAACAGACGAATACCTTCGGTGGTTTAAACGGATACTCTGGAGAAAAGTGAATATCGAGGAAGAAGACGCCGCCCTCGTAAACGGAACCGGGAGGACCAAGAATCGTCGAGACCCACTCGTACAAGTTGTCACCTTTTGGCCCAGCGCTAAATGTACACATACTGTAAATCAAACAACAAAACATTCTGAATCTCCGTTACAATTACCTGCAGTTCGGTGGTGGGTCCAGGGTTATTTCTGCCAGTTCTTTCTGTATCCTGCGTGAAACAAGGATGAACCGCAGTTTTAGATAAAACGTCAAATTGAAAAAAAGGAATTTGGATAAAAGAATGGGTACCGTTTGGCTGACGTGCTCAGAGATTTTGACATTTTGGGATTGGGTTTTGATTCTCTGGACTCCTTGACTGGAGTTGTTGCCGTCGCTGGAGTTCCGTTGACCTCCGAGCTAGAGCCCTGCTGGGCTCGACTGCTGCTGCTTGGCCCTGCGCCTGTTCCCGACATCTGGCTGTCTTTCCTGAGATCTAAAAGAAACACACTCGGTTACTTCAGTTCTGGTTATTTCACAAAGGACTTCAGCTGGGCACGCACCAAGCAAACACATGCATGCGTACCAAGAGTATTTACGGCAAAAATTACGACGCAAAGAGGTATTTTTAATTAATGGACGACAAACGCTTTAATTGAAAACTGAGTGAGCTGAACTTAAAATTTTGCTAAAAATTACCAAATAACAGACTCAGGACAGAGGCAGTTGTTGTACGTGAACTAGTCAGAAGAAAGGATTCTGCCAAAGCCAATAACTGTCCGGTCGGCTTGTACCTGTTTCTCGTCCCAACATGGCCTGGATCCGATTACTCGATTCACAACCAATTCGTTATTAAATATTAGCAAACAAACTGTATTTGTACTATTTTTTAAAATTACTAATGCATAAATTTTCATTGCTTGTATTTTGTAGCTTATCGGTTGATTGTTATTTGAATTAAATGAGCGAATAGCAAACTTTGACTTTGAACCTGATTACTCAAATTCAATTACTCTGTACCGTATGCTTAATTGCAAAAATTACTTATTAATAAAAAAGCTATTTATACTTAATTTAGCATATTAGCAATAGTTTGTGGAAGTACTAACTTGTAATTTTCTGTTTGTACTTTGTCATTATTGAATTGATTACTATAGAGTAGAGTAACCGAATAGAGAGTATAGTAACCGGTTACTGAGTGTTTGTTTGGCAGTCGTTTTGATTTTACCGCTGGCCGCTGTGTATGAAATACATCATCCTTAAACTGTAGCTCCTTATGATAATAAGCATACATAAACAATCTCTAATTATTACTATTTTTTATTTTAAGAAGAAGTAGCTTTCGAAAATGCAGGAGTCAGCAATCCCGGTCCAGAGGAAAGGATATCTGACGTCGTTCCTCAACTCGCAGCCGATACCCATTCTGGAGAAAGATACCGTAATAATCAAGCGTTCCCTTTGATCCGTTATTATAATATACAAAACAGCATATATGTTTGGGTTCGACTGTAGTTTGGGAAATGCAGACCAGTGTCGGAATTCGAGAAGCTCAACCGGATCGGCGAGGGAACGTACGGGATCGTCTGTGAGTTTGTCGTTTCCCGCAGAATAACGTCTCAAACTAAATAACGTGAATCGTTTTCACAGATCGTGCCCGAGATACACACACAGATGAGATCGTCGCTTTGAAAAAGCTCCGCATGGAACGGGAGAAGGACGGCCTCCCGCTGAGCGCCGTCCGTGAAATTTCCATTCTGCTGAACTGCAAACACGACAACATTGTGGCCATACGAGAAGTTGTCGTCGGCCGAAGTCTCGAGAGGTACGGAGGACGCCTTAACTGTTGTTTTTAATGTAAACCCTATTAAATTGCATAATAATATAATAGAAATGGACTTGACAAACAGTTGTTAGCCATAAAACAAGGTTTAACGTTAACGTTTCTCGTAAAGCGTGTTTCTCGTCATGGAGTACTGCGAGCAGGACCTTGCTTCCATTCTCGACAACATGCCGAGTCCGTTCAACGAAGCTCAAGTCAAGTGTATCGCACTGCAGGTGAATTTCTTTTGCGTTAATAAAGTTTTGTAATGGTGCTGACTAAAGTTAACTTCCTGTTGCAGGTTTTTAAGGGACTGGCCTACCTACACAAGAACTTGTACATTCACCGGGATCTCAAAGTTTCCAATCTGCTCATGACGGACAGTGGCTGCGTTAAAATCGGTACCGATGCTTAGAAACATAGACTTTAACCGTCTTACGAAGACGAATCACATTTTACATGATTATGTTTATTAATTACAAAAGTGCTTCTTATTGATTGAATCGGATATTACTAAAACAACATGGTTTGAAATCTAATAACTACTAACTATTAGCTTTTTATTATCTAGTTAGTAATGATTATTGGTTTTAGCTGATTTCGGACTGGCGAGAAAGTTCAGCGAGCCTGTCGGGCCCATGACTCCCCGAGTCGTCACGTTATGGTACAGGGCGCCAGAGCTGCTTCTTCAGTCGCCAATTCACACGACAGCCATCGATATCTGGGCTGCTGGTTGCATTCTTGGTACTGTTTTCCATTTTGCATATTTTTTTTCTCGTAAATTACGTTCAGAATAAACTGGATTATATCTTTAATTAAGATTAATTAATGATTGGTATATTATAATAATATTTGCGTTGTTGTAATTAAACTATATTAGACATCTGAGATCACTCAGGGGTGGTTAGTTATACATTTATCATTAAATATATGTCGATAATTAGCAACTAATTATAATTTTGTTGAATGGATATGGATGGATACCGACGGGTAGACAGGCGCTAGATAGAGAGATAAGTACGTACATACATACATACTTACATACATGGCTAGGTAGAAAGGTAGGTAGATAGATAGATAGAGAGAGAGAGGTAGGTAGACAGATAGATATACAGATAGATAGACAGATAGAGAGATAGACAGATAGATAGACAGATAGATAGATAGATAGATAGATAGATAGATAGATAGAGAGGTAGATAGACAGATAGATAGTCAGATGGATAGATAGATTGCTAGTTTGTTAAATAGATAGAAAGATAGATAGACAGATAGATAGTCAGACGGATAAATAGACTGATAGAAAGATAGGTAGATAGATAGATAGATAGACAGATAGATAGATAGATAGATAGATAGACAGATAGATAGATAGATAGAGAGAGAGGTAGATAGATAGATAGATAGAGAGGTAGATAGACAGATAGATAGATAGATGCATAGAAAGATTGATTGATAGATAGATTAAGAGATAGGTAGGTAGACGAGCAGGTAACTCAAAAGATAGAGAGACACAGATAGATGGATAATGAGATAGATAGGTAAAACACAGGTAGGTACTTAGAGAGAGAGAGATGGATGGTTTAGTAGATATATAGATCACCTTATCAGTTTATCCAATCGTAATAGCTAAACACAAATCTAATAAAATATAATTAACATAAATAACTTGACAGGAGAACTTTTACTGCACAAGCCGCTATTCCCGGGCCGCAGCGAGGTTCAGCAGCTGGACATGATCATCGACCTGCTGGGTACCCCGCACTCGGCCATCTGGCCCGAGCTGGACAAACTTCCGGCGCTGCAGCTTTTCACGCTCAAGCAGCAGCCCTACAACAACCTGAAGCAGAAGTTCCCTTACCTGAGTCCCGCCGGCCTGCGGCTGCTCAACTTCCTCTTCATGTACGATCCCAGCAAGAGGGCCACGGCTGATGAATGTCTCCAGAGTTCTTACTTTAGAGAGCAGCCCATACGTAGGCCTATTTCATTGTCCATCTCTTAATCTAATCATTAACCATAAACTAATTAAGAATTGTTAACAATGCTATGTAATTGAAAATGTTAGTGAATGATAATAATTGATAACTAAAAGCGTTTACGAGTTAATCATGCTGTTATACGTATTATTGACTTCTTTAGCCTGCGATCCTAAGCTGATGCCCAGTTTCCCGCAGCACCGAAACATGAAATCGAGCCGGAGAGAACAGGAGCAGCAGCTTCAGCAGCAGCAGCAACCCTTAACAGACACGGATTCTCTCTCCAGCTTGTCAGATTTGGTATCCTATTTTCCTGTAAAACTGCGATGTGTTTACCATCGTGTTGAATTTATACTAAATGATATCTTATCATTATAATCACGTGGATAACGTGTTAGAGGAATGATAATGTCGTTATTGTTACTGTTGGTAGTGAAATTGTAATATACGGTAAGTTATTAGTGATTTAAATTAAATAATTAACCTTGTTAATTTGGGTAATTAAGACTGACAATTTTAAATTCTAGTTGCAACTTCCCAAACGAGGGCGACTTGACTGAGCCACTGGATTCCGCGCCATGAAATTAAAGCTGCGAAGGCTGGTATTCTCAACTAAGAATGAAATAAATGTACTTCAAACTACTCCCTTGTTTAAGTTATTAGCTTAATTAGAGCAATTTATATAATACTAGTTTTGCTAGTAGTTAGATTAAATTAATTAACCCTTTAATTAGTTAATCAAAGTAATTGTACACGTGTTTTAATACCATTAGCTGAGCATATATTAGTTGCCAAATAACTTCGGTTATCTTACGAATAGTTAGTGTATTACCTTCTAAATGAATTGCTGGAAGTAAAATATCTATTGTTCAATCTCCGGTTCTGGCGAATGTTCTTTTGCAATCACTTGATCGCCTTCAGTTTCCTCGTGTCCGTGCTCTTCGACGTCGATACCATTCTCTGCGATGACGTCATCACTGGGATCTTCGGCGTTTCCCTCAGACGGGGCCTGCTCTTCTTCTTCTTCCTTGTGGAACCTGCGGATGAATTCCTCCTTTTCCTCCGTGTTCACCAGAAGAGCGAACTTTGGAACAGTTTCTTCCGGTACTTCCGAGTCCACCAGGGCGTCTTCACTGTTGGAAGTTTTGAAGGTTTTGAACAAAATGGATTAGTTATACTCTTCTTAACGATGCGGTTATTTCATGCTGCACTTGCTGAAATCTGTCTGTCGATTTATCTATCTGTCTGTCTGTCTAGCTACTTACCTATCTGTGTCTGTCTGTCAATCTTTCTGCCTCTATCCATTAACCTACCTCCCTAGCTACATATTAACCTACATATCTATACTTCACCTAGTTAAACTGTATCTAATCTATTCTTCTATCTGTCTATCTATCTATCTATCTGCCTCTGTCCATCTACCTACCTACCTATCTAGCCACCTATTAAACCAGCTATCTATACTTCACCTTCTCAAATTGTATCCAACCAATTCGTTTATCTATCTATCTATCCAACTATCTGTCTATCTACCTACGTACCTAGCCACCTACTAACCCACCTATCTATACTGTACCCACTGAAAGTGTGTGTCTAATCTATTCGTTTAATTATCTATCCATCTATCTATCTATCNTTTAAATTATATGGCTATCTATCTATCTGTCTCTCTCCATCTACCCACCTACCTACCTAGCCACCTACTAACCAATCTATCTATACTTTACCCACTTAAACCGTGTGTCTAATCTATCTATCTGTCTGTCTGTCTGTCTATCTGTCTGTCTGTCACTGTCCAGCTACCTATCTACTCACCTATTAACCCATGCATCTCTACTTAACCCTTTAATTGTGTATTTATCTAACGGTGTATCTAACTACCTGTAGCTTCATCTCTGTCTACTTATCTATCTACTACCTATCTAGCACCTACATCTCACATAAAAATCTATCTGTATATTACCTATCATCTGTCTGTCTAAATACTGTCTATCTACCGACATATATATTTTACTATCTGTTCATCCATATCCATCCAACTCGACCAATTGCTAATCAACTGAAATCGACTTGCTATTAGGTTAGATCAATCCAAGAGCTATTAAGACAATCACCATGAATAAAGTAAAGTAACGTTAATGTACAAGAATCTTGTATAAATATGATTGCAAAAAAACTCACTCCACGTTAAAGTACGCCTCGAGGACACGATGAACTTCTTCAATGGAAGATTCGACGTCTTCGGCGATGCTTTTCAGCCAGAAGATGAGTTTCTTCGTGTCGTTTTCTTCGACAGTCCCCTCTTGGTTTATCTCCAGGGAAACATCGCGCAGTTTCTGGCGGATTTCATCGGCTTGATCACCGATGAGTGCGCAGTTGATGCACAGAATCGTCAGGTCGTTCCAGTCTTCCGGAAGTTGGAAAATCTGTCGTTCCTCGTCATGCGAAACCGATTCCTTTTCCGATTCCTCCTCTTCGGCTTTGGCGAATAGTCGCGGACGCTGGAACTTGATCGATTCCCACGGAATCTAATATCGATAACCAATATGCAAAGTTGGAAACTCAACTTGGATTATACTGTGAAGCTGCTTACAACATTCCGTGCCACGTTTCCCGCCAAAACCTCCTTCTCTTTTTGAAGTTCATCCAGCAGAGTACTGCGGATCAAAGGTACGTTAGCTCCTTTGATGACTGACACGCACTCTCCTGCCTGTCATTTTCAATGGAAAGTCAGTAATCACCATTTCTTTGTTTTGGTTGGTCAGATATTTACCGCCATAAAAATCCAAGTAGGTTCGCTTCTACCGCGGAAGTTACTCAGCTGCTCGATACTATCGGCTCTGGCCTGGTTCCAAATAATATATTTAACAATTCTTTCCTAATTGTATTGATCGAATTAGTGTTAAAATATAAAAATATTTAAATTACAACTGATTAAGTTAATTCGTGTTTAAAAAAAGTTGCACTGCGTAAAAAGAAAGTAATGGGTTACAGTAGCGCAATGCAGCAATTCATCGCCCAGTTGCAGCTTAATCTCCTTCAAGTGGGTAGCCATGGCCAAGCACGGACCGCACCAATCTTGGTAAACGTCGACAACTTTGCAAAAAGTAGATTGTTAAACCAAAATGAATAGTCAAATACCCGTTGGGTTATCTGGGCACGTACCAACCAATCCGGGTAATTGACACAGCTCTTGCCATTCTTCATCATTGGTAACTTCAAACTGCCACTGAACAGCGTCGATCCGTTTCTTACCTCCAGCCATCTTCCTGGCCAGTGCCAAAGCAGCTCCCTAAGTTAGTTAACTTTAAATAGCTTATTACATCAATTGTAAGTTGATTATCTTGAC
This sequence comes from Leptestheria dahalacensis, assembly GCA_022114935.1. NCBI lineage: Eukaryota > Metazoa > Arthropoda > Branchiopoda > Diplostraca > Leptestheriidae > Leptestheria > Leptestheria dahalacensis. Next base: position 18,839 of record JAIQCU010001510.1, read on the forward strand.
AGAAATTAATGTATAGGATGTTTTGTGGACGAGTAATAGTTGGTATTACCATAGCCATTTGAGTGGAACTTTCAAGCGTCTGGACAGATTCTACCTCGTGATGGGGAGGTTTAATCAGACTGTTGGCTTGTGGCACAAGGTGTTTGCCTTATATAAACGGGCTGGGTACCATGTCTGGTACTCAGGGCGCATATGCATAGGGCGCCTTGCACTCGTCTTTGAACACGAAGCGAGTACTTTCAAAAGTAGTTCATTCATCGACTGTTTGAAAGGACCCAAATTGCCCTGAGTGCTTTTGATTGAACATCTTCATTGGTGGGTATACAATGTCCAGAAGAAGATTGTGGTATAGTTTTAGAGAGATAAACCTAGAGGTAGATAGGTAACTAGGTAGATGGATCAAGAGAGAGAGGTAAGTTTATAGGTAGTTGTGTAGATGGATAGGTAGATAGGTTGCTGTGTGCGTAGGTAGATAGAAGGATAGGGGATGGGCGGACAGATACATATAGGTAGGTAGGTAGGTAGGTAGGTGGGTGGGTATGCAAATAATAGATGGATGGGTAGATGAATAGACAGACAGATAGATAGGCAAATAGATAGATAGATATGTAGGCAGGTAGGCAAACAGATAGATAGATTGTAGATAGA
>JAIQCU010001511.1:0-19628 GCA_022114935.1 Leptestheria dahalacensis
CCAGCCAGGGGTTTTCTTCGTAGTATACCTCAGAGAACTTCCTCTTTGTCGTGGGATGCCTTGAGAAGGATAATGCTGGTTGGCAAGCGACGTCGCTGGGAGATTTTGATACGTCTGACGGCCGATCTTGACCTTCAGCAGTTACTCTGTTGCTGTTGGTTGTTCTTTCATCCACAGAAGATACGGTGTTGCGCAAAGGTGTTCCTGATAGTACCTCGTCATCCTGCATCGACTCGTCACCCACAGGACATGTGGAATATTCAGTAGCTTCTGTCTCATCCTTCCGCAAAGTCTCGCCCTCATCTCTAGCCTGTGGCGCAATGCTTTCCTATAGATATAGAAATTAAGACTTACACGTATATCCAGCAATGACAAAAACTGAAATGTTACCATACCTCTGCCTTCGAGTTGTCGTCAAGATTATCAACTGAGCACCGGGAACGTTTGTCGTGAAAAATTCACTTAGACTTCTTTGTCGCTTTACAGACATGCCGAGAAAGTCTTTACTATAACTTTGACTTTTAGTTATTACACTTTCTTTTCAAGATTAGACTTCGTGTAAACCGATTTGCGTCACCATTGTTGGATGACGATAATGATGAAGCTGATTTAGTGTGCTCCTCATGGAAAACTGACGATAACTGAGGAACTGATCAAATTTGCTAGCTATATGTACAACGCTTTTCCCGCCTTTTTGGCTAATTAGCAGCAGTAAACTTTGACCTGACTGTAGAGGAACTTTCCACCTTGACTTCTGACCTTGGGTCCACTAATGTACCTTTCTTGGAACCACTGAAGGTCAACTGGGCTGATGGCGGATAATTATTTTTCCCAAAAAGTAAAAGCTAGTTTTCCGGAATCAGGATCCATATAAACGAGTAATTTATTCAAGTTCCGTTGAGCTCCAAGTATGTTCAAATATCTGGAATTCAATGTGTGCAACGCACACCTTGCACCCCCCCCCCCAAATTACGCCCCTGATACTGACGCAACTTTTAGCTAAGGTTGTTGCGTAATTTGATTTACAAATAACAGCGTAATTATTGCTAGCTTTGTCTACTGGAGTGATAATAAAATCCATCATCAATCGGTTCTCTTTGACGTTTAATACAGTCTTTACTAACTGAAGTACTTAAATTCCTTATAATTATTATAGTACACGTCAAACTTGACATACCAAGCTTTCACTGCTTCGTTTCTTCACAGACAGAAGGAATGAGGGTACCTTTTTTTTTACTTGAATTCATAACTAGCTTATCCAAAGAGGTAGCAACAACCTTCTGCTTTATACATCAATAATTACGTTTATGACCACAAGATTTATCTATCAGACTAGAATACGAGTAATTATCTGAGCAGTCGTAACTTAAAACTATCTAAGGACTTCGGCACCTTTTTATATTTAAGTAAGATACTCGGTTCTGGTTTACAGTATTTAGATCTCACAGTAAATTTTAGACCTCCGGTAACACTAACATGTAACCAATTTTTAACACATCTGCTGTTTAGGATTACCTGCGATATTAATCATATCAAAGGCTTTATTGTCAAATGGAATAGTAAGGTAGGTAAAAATACTGTTGGCTTTTTGCAAAGACCAACAAATTTGTTTGAGTATCGCGGTGTCAACAGAAACCCAAACAGTTTCTAAACGAGCTTCTAAGATGAACATACAATCTGTTCAAACCTAATTCATAAGATCGTAATAGTGTTTTAAAGATTGACATATTATATTCTAAATCTCCTCGGTTTCTGTAACCATGGCTTCGTCTTCGTCTTGCAAGAGAAACACTGAAACCGGGATTGTCGGTACCGTGCCTTGAGCAAGGCTCGTTTTCTAGCCGCATACTCGGACAACAGCCCGACTTTTTTAATCTTGTCGTTGAACAAACATTACAGTGGGATTACCGCTTGCGACTATTGCGTCTAGGATCCCGCAGTTGCCTGGAAGTTGTTTTACAATCTGCAGATACAAGGTTTTACTGATAAATATAACGAGTCTTTCCAGGGAACGCCATTCGTAAAACAGCCCAGTAGCCAAGAGAAAAACTAAACAAGCGACATGATGTCTACTGTGTAGATCCGGGATACTGCTAGTTATTATTACAGTCAATTGAATTATCAAAGCTCCTATTGTGCCCAGTCTGTTTACAAATGATCTGTTGGATGATCCACAAGTATTATCTATAACTGGGTTCGGGTGACGCAACTTGAGATAATGTTGCAGTAACGTGTAGTGACTGTTATCCAAATCATATTATCTTAGTAAATTAAGTCAGTATTATTATTAACCTTGGTACAATATTCACTGCCCAATGAGCAAACATGCTGCCATATGATACTTGAGGTTATCTTTAGATTCGCATAAACCTACCTATATGTATATATATGAACTATCATAGTTTATACTATTTATAACGCAGCACAGAATAAATATACAACATTAACCTAGCCTGCTGACAGCCATAACTACTGTTTGTAAGAAGGCAACATATTTATTTATCCGCCATCTATGCCAAAAGGACGGTACTTTCCCTTGAGACATTGACGGATAGGAACCGGATTTGCTTATCTATTGCGACATATATCTAGTCAAAGATGTTACGAAAAGAATATGGTGTGATGTGTTAGCTATAATTGTTTACGTTTACTGTGTTGATTAGACAGGCTAGGAGTGGTCACAGATGGGTTGCTTCGGAGCAGATTCTTCTGCTGGTGGGCAACTAGACTGTAGCAACGACCTAAATTTCACTGATGACCGATAGAAGAGCGTAAACTGGGTGCTTTATACTGGACACGGCGCTAGAAACCATCTTGCACTGAACACTGCGTATCTTAGTCCTCGTATACGTAAGTAGGTGACTGTGACATAATAGAAAAGAACGAAGGCTGGGATGCAGAAACATGTATTACTGTTATCAGGCGAATTAAAAATGGCAAACTGAATTTCCATTTGAACTGCCAAATCCTTTTCCTTGCTGTAGATGAATTAGATCTTGCTGAAGGTAGCACCTATAACGAATAGACAATGAAATCGTATTTGTACTAATCTCAAAACTAGTTTCAGCTCGACACACCTGTTTTAGTTTCGATCCAAGTCAGGTATCTTGCGACGTTAGTATAGATTGTGGGGGCGTTGGTGGTAGCACAAGGCGCAAAGCCAAAACTAACAGCGCCCATGAGGTAAGTTCTTCCATTGGAGGGATCCACCCAGGTCAATGGGCCGCCAGAATCTCCCTGTTTAACAGCAACGAGTAATTAACAAAACAAAACTGTTCAAGTAAGCTACAGGTATTACTACGGATATTCAAGCTTCAGCAGATCATAGCATGAAAAAGACACGAGGAGAAGAAATCATGGTACCTGGCATGTGTCGACGCCTTGTCTGTAAGCACAGATCTGGTTGTCCGTAACCGTAGTGAACTTGAGAAACGGAAATTTCCTGCAGGCCTCTATGCCAAAGATGGGGACAGAAATTTTCAGCAGAACGTCCGAGTTGTCTCCGGTGTAAGAAGTTTTCCCAAAACCTATGGACATCAATAAAAGTATCGTAAAACGCTCATTACAGTAATTCTGAGTAAATTATTCACAGTAATTACAAGTATCAAAGTTGACAAGGGTTGATTGCGGTAGTGTTTTACACCAAAATTATTTGTTTAATGAGATTAATGAATTTGTATATACAATCAATAATACTTATCAATTAGTATATGATAATTACTCTAATTTATTTAAGTAATATACTGAAATTGATGACTAATAAACTATGTGAATAGTTACAATAAATAAATTCATTCAGTAAATCAATAAATGTCCCTTGCTGTCCGTGCGACACGGTGGATTATTGCTCAAGTTGAATAGACTAGGGAAGTGTGATACCTGAAGAAGTGCCGACTTCACCGTTGAACACCTTTGTCTGAATCGAGTAGGGCAAGCAAACGGGACGAACAGCATTCGAATACTTGAGCGGCGTCTTTAGCTTCAGCAGGGCAATATCATTGAAGTATCTAATGCCGCTGTATTCCTCGTGATTGATGATTGAGGATACCTCGATTGTCTGATAATACCAAATTGCATTACTCGTCTTAAACTTAGCACGCAGTAGTGCCCAAGTTTTACCTGCTGTTCCAAAGTGGGCATGTTTATGTTGTACTGACCAGCAATAACGGTAACAATTGCGGCCTTGATAGTGCAGTGAGCAGCCGTAATGATCCATTCGGGAGCAATTACTGACCCTCCACACAGATTTGATTCCCCAGCAGTATCGATGATTTCTAATCTGACTTGCCAGGGTATCTCGTACTCAGGAACCACTGCACCGTTGACGACACGGTTCTATAACATTCCAAATTGGACACTAGCTACGTGACTGTAATCCTAATCATTGCATCAATATGACATATACCGATAAAGAGGCTGTCACGCCACATGTAGTGTTCATGGGAGGCTCTGCGATGGGGGTAGATCCCAATGCAGTGACGACGCAGTTAATAAAACCTCCGACGGACCCAGCAGTGGACATGTAGCCCACAGCCAAACCATTGGAAGTGGAGTTGAACTCCCGTCTTGTCGGTCTATCAATAGAGTCTGATTACTTTGGGATATTCATAGAAGATACGCACCCAAAACGTACCCTCCATTGTAGGACTGGGTGACAAAAGTAAACGAAGCCGCTCGCAAGTTGAACATGATCCTGTCAGTGGAAGGAATCTGAAAGACGCAGACGACGTTCAGTATGCCTCCCGTACTGGTGGTGAACAATCTTTTAAGAGAGCTTCCCGGCGCATACTTATTGGGGTACTGAGGCGACGAAAAGTATACCTGTACGGATACAAATTGGCCAGAATACCTTTAAAATTCATGTCAGTGAATCTGTTTTTTTAATATAAACTCAACTTTCTACAAAAATCTTTACTGTCGTTGTTCTTATTGTACAGATTAAAAAGTAGATAACGCTAGTGAGCTTATTTAAATACAAAATAAGGTGGTAACTGAAGTAAATCGAGTGTATTTCTTACCTTCTGTCCTGCAGGCAAATCTGTAACCTGGGCCAAAGCCAGGGTTGCCAATGCAGCCAGAATCAGAACATGCGTTGCAGCCATGATGGAACTGACGAATTATCCCACATTGCCATGGGGTTTATATACGGCAAGTTCAAAAGCTTACCACAGGTGTTCCAGTACAAAAAGTGTATCCTCTTTTTACCCGCACGTTAAACGCACCATTGGATTTTAACAACTGCATCCATTTTGGCTCAGTTTAACCGTACTTTGTTCGGTATTTCGTCTGTCCAAAAAGCGCGTATACATTCCTTGCATTCTGGATATAGCTTCGAGTATACATAAGATTATATTCTTACTGTTGTACGTGGTCTAAGGGACATAGTACTACTACTTTTCCAGAAGAAGATATTGAGAGAAACTCAAGTTTAAGGACCACCACATGGCTGTGGTTTCAGAAAGATAACAATACTCAAGTGGTAATCACATTTGGATCTACAAAGTACCCTTAAGTATAATATGCTTATCGCTCATTCGGCAATAAATATACTTCCAAGGCTAATAATATTACTAAGTTATTTAATAATAATAACTAAGGTTATTATAATTGTGATAACCTAGCCCTTCTGTCGCTGAACGCTTACTGCAAGATTACCTCATGTTGCATCACGCGAACCCAGTTATAGATATTTGTGGATTATCTAACAGATCATTTATTTTAGCAGATCTGATCAGGTACAAAACAACTTTAAGTTTAAATCTATTTGTAATCTGAATTCTAGTATATGGGTTCTGCTTTTGTATCCACAGCTGTGCAAACTCAACCTTGAACAGACAGACCAGACACATAGGACCATTGATATTCAATTGACTGTAATAACTTGCGCAGTATCCTAATCTACACAGTAGACTTCCATGTCACTCGTTTTTGTTTTTCTATTGTTACTGGGCTATTTTACGAATGATGTTTGGGTTTCCTGGAAAAGCTTGATATCAGTAAAATGTTACAGCTGGATATCACAGATGGGTTGTTTTGGAGTAAATTCAGCTGCTAGCGGCCATCTAAACTATACCAATGACCTAAATTTCACTTGAAAGATAATTGATGGGATAGCGTAGACTCGGAATACTGGACACAGCGCCTGAAGCATCTTTCACCGAACACCTTTTCTCATACTTAAGTTGTATGCAGGTTGTGTGTTAACTAGGCAACATTAAGAGAAACAAACTAAATTTCCATTGAACTGCGAAATCCTGTTTCGTGCTGTAGTTCAAATAAAGCTTGCAGAACGTAGCACCTATAACAACGACAATGAAGTAGTACTAAAACCAGTTTCAACTCGACATCTTTTTTGTTTCGATCCAAGTCAGGTATGTTGCGACGTTCGTATAGACTTTGGGGGCGCTGATGGTAGAGCAAGGCTTGAAGCCGGCACCAATGAGGTAGGTTCTTCCATTGGAAGGATTCAGCAAGGTCAATGGGACACCGGAATCTCCCGTACAAAAGAGTACCTCCTCTTTACCCGCACTTTGAACGCGTCACTTGAAGCTACAAACTGCACCCATTTTCGGCCCTGTTTAGCCGTGCTTGGTCCTTTCGTTGAACGGCTAAATAACGTACAGTCTCTATAGCGTCTGGCCAAGTCCTCCTCATTTAACCAGGAAATTTATCCAGCTGCATAGTATATACTACCAGGTAGTAATACACTCGATTTACTTCAGTTGCCACCTTATTTTGTATTTAAATGCGCTTATTGGCATTATCTACTTCGTAATATGTACAATAAGAACAATGACAGTAAAGACTTGTGTAAAGAGTTGGGTTTATATTAAATAAAACAGATTCATTGGCATGAATTTTAAAGGTATTCTGGACAATTTGTATCTATACAAGTATACTTTTCGTCGCCTCAGTACCCAAGCAAGTACGCGCCGGGAAGCTCTCTTACCAGATTGTTCACCAACCAGTATGGGAGGCAAACTGAACGTCGTCTGCGTCTTTCAGATTCCTTCCACTGACACGATCATGTTCAACCTGCAAGCGGCTTCGTTTACTATTGGTACCCAGTCCTTCAATGGGAGGTTAGTTTTGGGTGTGTATCGTCTATGAAATATCCCAAAGTTATTTCAGATGTATTGATAAACCGAGAAGACGGGAGTTCAACTCCACTTCCAATGGTTTGGCTGTGGGCTACATGTCCACTGCTGGGTCCGTCGGAGGTTTTATCAACTGCGTCGTTACTGCAGTGGGATCTACCCCTATGGCAGAGCCTCCCATGAACACTACATGTGGCGTGACAGCTTCTTAATCGGTAAATGTCATATTGATACAGTGATTAGGATTGCAGTCACGTAACTAACATCACGCGTCCAATTTGGAATGTTATAGAACCGTGTCGTCAACGGTGCAGTGGTTCTTGAGTACGAGGCACCCTGGCAAGTCAGACTAGAAATCACCGATACTGCTGGAGGCACAAGTCTATGCGGAGGATCAGTAATTGCTCCCGAATCCTTTGAATCCAGATCCTTACGGCTGCTCACTGCACTAGCAAGGCCGCAATTGTTATCGTTACTGCTGGTCAGTACAACATAAACATGCCCACTTTGGAGCAACAGGTGAAACTTGGGCACTACTGCGTGCTACAAGACGACTAATACAACGTACTGTTATCAGGTGATCGAGGCATCCTCGGTCATCGATCACGAAAATTACAACTCCTTCAGTCTCTACAACGATTTTGCTCTGCTGAAACTAAGGACTCCGCTCAAGTATTCGGATGCTGTTCGTCCCGTTTGCTTGCCCTACTCGATTCAGACAAAGGTGTTCAACGGTGAAGTAGGCACTGCTTCAGGTATCACACTTCCCCAGTCTATTCAACTTTAGAAATATGCCGGGGTTCGGACAGCACGGTATATCATTAATTGTCTCCATTGTTAAACAGCATGGAAACCTACTGTTCACTTTTTTCCATTTCACGTTCTCCCCTCTTTTTCTCCCCACCTTGCAAAATTCCCTGTCTATTTCTGTACAATCGTTTCCCGTTTCTCTTGAGATGGGGGCCCAACAGGGGCCATAATGACTTGCCATGACCATCTATGGCGTCAACATGGCTAATGCCTCAACATGGTTCACCATGACTTAATTGCATCATCGTACAGCTAACTCCGTATGTGTCCGCTCGACGTTTTACGCTCGTTTCAACTGCTCTTGACTCAGTAGCGTACCTTACGTGTCGTATATGAGTGGACTCGACATTTGGTCCTCTTTTCAGTGGCGAATTTCCCAGCTAATGAATAACTGTAAAAGTTTACTTTCGTTTGATTGTGGAGCGCGTACACGCACTGCTATTAACAAAAACAATTCATTCACAGAACATTATTTGTAAAATGAATTAAAGTACCGCAGACAAAGCTAGGTTAGCTTAAGCTATAACTAATACGAGAGAGTTTAAAATCGAGAACACAAAAACTTAATTTTAATGACGGTCGAGTCGACTCGTGTACGACACATGGGTTTACAGATTAGTCGGCAGCAGTTGAAAAATGAGCGCGAAATGTCGAGTCGACTCATGCACGACACCTGGGTACGTAGTTGAGTTGACCGATGACGCAAACGAGTCACAGGGTCATGACGATGTCATAGAAACTACAAAGTGATTTTAATGGGGTACTTTTACTGGTTCCTACTAGTACCTTTACCTAGGTGCTATGTTCTGAGCGGTTCAGTTGCCACATGTGAATTTTGATGTTCTTACAAACAATCTGAGAGTCTTGAACCGATCTTGCATGAGATACACATGCGAAATTTGATTTCGTCTTAAAAGCCAATAGGTTTGCTCCAGTAAAGCTTACCACGTTTATTTGTTTTCAGTTCAAATAAGTCATATCTATTAAAATGTGATCACATAGCCCTTCTATTGCAGATCGGTCACTGAAAATTTACATTAGGTTGCATCACGCGAACCCAGTTATAAGATACTAGTGGATAATTTAACAGAACATTTGTCATTCTAGATCTGGTCAGGTACAAAGCGACTTTAAGTTTTATAAGTAAACTTGAATTCTAGTGAACGCGTCCTGCTTTTGTGGAGCGTTGGTTCTAACAGACATGTTCAGATGGCCACACCTGTGCAAGCTTAACTTTAAACAAACAGACCGGACACAATTGGACCTTTTATATTCAACTGTCTGTAATTACTTGAGCAGTATCCCGGATCTACACAACAGACATCATGTCACTCGTTTTGCTTTTCTCTTGTTATTGGGTTTTTCTACGATTGGCGTTTGGTTCGGTAGAAAGTCTTGATATCGGTAAAATCCTGCAGCTGCAGAATGAAGAACAACTTTCATTCAACTGTGGGAACCTAAACGCCATAGTCGTCAGCAGAAATTCCACAGTAATGTTTGTTCATATACCTTCGCTGAATTGGTATTCATGGGGTAGAGGTAGAGTGTTAGCTAGTTAGGTAGAATAACAAGCAACTTCGCATTTATGTACTGTGTAATAGGCTCCAAGTATACATTGTACAGGTGACAATCACGTCTCCCAACTACCCACGTCGTTACTTCGCCAGCGCTGACTGCAGCTGGGTAGCAGAAAGTGCGTTAGGAACGGCTCTTAAGATGTACTGCAACGTGTCCATACCCTGCGCTGGCGACCATCTTTTGGTTTCTAGAAACGGTGATCCAACATTTCCAGCTTATTCCGGCGCCTATTGTGGGTAACGCGTTTCCATATTACTTTGTTAAAATGTTCCTTGACATTCTAATCTTCACTGATTCTATAAATGTTTCCTATTGTCTTCTAGATTCGGTTCTTTGCAAGAGAGAACCTTGGGCAAAAAGCTGATGGTATTTTTGAAGTCTACTTGGTACTCCTGGGGAGGAAAGATATCATGCAACATTGTGGCTGACTTTCATTAAGTCCCTGTTTTACTATAGTTTACGGTATCAGTTCTTTATGGATTTTTTTTTGAAAAACTGATAGTTCAGTGGGCTCAGTTATTCATCTCTTTGTTCTATGTCGACTACTTCGAACACTTTCTTTGTAAGTTGTATACTCCATCTTCAGCGTCATCTGTACGCCGGTTTGTCATTTCGTTTCACTGTAGTGCCGAGGTTGAATAAAGGAAAACGAAACACAGTTATGCTTGCTGCTTACATGTATTTCGTAAACTTAAATGTTTTCTGATATAGGGAAGAGGAAGTTTAGACCTTGCAGAAAGTGGCACCTGTAATTAAGAGTTTCATGTTATTGTGGGAAAGCTTTCTTGAGGGGTGAGCTATCAATTTACCGGTATTGTTTTCAATCCAGCTCAAGTATTTGGACACCTTGGCGTAGACTCCTGGGCTATTGGGATTGGCGCAGGTAGCGAAGCTATAGCTGACGACACCGATCAAGTAGGTCCTACCATTGGATGGATCCTGCCAAGTCAGCGGACCACCGGAATCTCCCTACAGGAATTTTGTTGAAAAGATACACGAGTTTAGGAATGGGAAATATGAATGTTAGCATGATTATCGGCGAAGTATAAAATCCCTCTGTAAAAATAGCATGGGAAACGAACTGCCGTTCAAAGAAGTTCCTTAACTTGGGATCGTCCATCCACTTAATTGGGGCTGAATACAGAGCTTACCTTGCAAGAGTCGGCGCCAAGCTTATATGCGCAGATCATGTTGTCGGTAATGTAATTGTATGGACTTGGGTACAGCCGGCAGGCAGTAGTATCATAGATTGGCAGCGACACCTTGAGCAACTTCTCCGACGTAGAACCACCATAAACCACTTGACCCCATCCTGTAGTATTCGATATCATAATGTGTGCTTTTATGCTTAGAAAATGAAATCGATGATAAAGGTGAAACTGAAAGGTTAATGTTACCTGAGGTGGTACCCACTTCACCGTTGAACTCCTTGGATGCGAGTGTGTAAGGCAGACATACTGGACGAACAGCATTGTTGTATTTCAAGGGTGTTCTCAGCTTGAGTAAGGAAACATCGTTGTTAAGCGTATCCTCGTTGTAATCTTCGTGGTTCTTAATGACAGAAGCCTGTACTTCCTGCAGAATAACGTCATAAATTTAGTACTTTGCACTTGGACTATATTCCCATCAGGTTACTCTCGCACGAGCATAAGAATATTGGAACCGCAATCTACAAACCTGTTGCTCCAAAGTTGGCATCATCCGGTTGTATTGGCCAGCAGTCACTTTGACACCCACTGCGTCAACAGTGCAGTGAGCTGCTGTTAGAATCCAGTCGGGAGCAATGATGGTACCTCCGCAAAGCATAGTAGCTCCAGACGAAGAAGTTATGGTCAGTCGAACCTGCCAGGGAATTTCGTACTCGGGAACCACCACACCATTTACAATGCGGTTCTAAAGACAGAAAAACTCATGAATCCGTCGCTCCTGTTACTATCCAGTACTGGTATCGTTCATGCTCAAGTACCAATCTTTAGGTAAGCAATATAGTTAGCTTATTACAATGCTTGAAGCTTTGACTCCGCAAGTAGTATTCATGGGAGGCTCAGCAATAGGAGTGGATCCTAGAGCCGTGACGACGCAGTTGACAAAGCCGCCAGTTGATGAAGTTGAAGATTTCAAACCGACGGCTAGGCCGTTGGATGTCGAATTCCACTCTGACCTAAAGGGGCTGGTCATAGATAACAAAACTAATCAGAAAAAGTAAAAAATCGTAATGTATATAACTATGCATAAACGCAATGTTACTTTGCCTGAAATACTACATAAGAGACGCGATTTTGAGTTATACGTGGTACCACGTGTTATTAAGAACAGTTATTATATCGGTCTGGTTAACCTTACATGTAAATTAGCTAAGGTAGCAGCCGCAAATCTAGAATGAAGTTTTAGAAGAAATGCAAAGTAACTCGCTTAAGTAATCTAAAACGGGGACTGGGAAACAGTAGAAAGTTAGCAAAGAGTAGGGCTATTTGTTTTCACTTACTTTCCGTAGGTGTGTGAATAGCTGTAGCCATTAGCGAATGTTGCAGCGTTCAGATTGAATAGGAACCCGTCGGTACTTGGAATCTTGTAGACACAGACTAAATTCAGCTTACCGCCCGAACCTGTGGTGAAATACCTGTTGAACGAGCTACCCGGAGCATAGCTGTTCGGGTACGATGGCGACGAAAAGTAAAACTACCAATGTAAAAACGCGACAGTTAAAAACTACATCATTAGCGCTTCTAGCTTTAACGGTACCTTTTGCCCAGCACTCAGTGTGGTCGACTGAGCCCAAGCCACAGCCGAGGTCAAAGCCAGTAACAGCAGGGATTTGGTGAGCATCTCGTATTGCGGTAAAGTTACTCGACTTGCATGGTAGTTTTATACTCTCAAATTCGAAGTAAATGTGAAGGTGCTCAATCCAGTCAATTTAGACAGGTGCAACCGGTAATTGGATTCTCTTTGTTTAGCTCGATTTGATTACTTCCATACGACGGTTCGAAAGTAAGCATCAGTGCAGCCATGAAGCATTCTGTAACACTCAGATTTAAATTAGAGAAAGTCAACACATTCGCTGCATGGGGCATTGACGTCGATACGTCGAGCACTTATTGTCCGCGCGAGCCCACATATGCTGTTTACTCATTTAATGGCTAAAAGTTATCTCTGATAATTAAGATATTCGTAAGATGTATTCAACGGTAAAGGCCCCAATTGGGTTGATACTTACATTCAAAAATACTAGTTTACAACTAACCATCAGTGGCAGGTAATGTAAATCAAACTAGTGAAATAGTACAAAAACACCGTGCTTATGCAAAGGTAAATACGTCTTTACATTGATGCATGCGTCGGCAGTACAACTATAAATGTTGCCGGCAGCAGATTAGCCCGAGTTTATGTTACTACATCTATACATGGTCATCTCATTCTTAGTTAATAATCAGATCTTAACAGCAAACCACTGGATGAATAGCCAGACCGCACGAGGCCACTGGGATTCCAAAGAACCAAAAAACTGACTATTTTTCCAGTGAACCTTTTAGTTATAATATAACCTAAAGTTTTGGGTGAAATAACTTTGATTTCGGTGTCATTTTCACTGAATGTGTACTTTTACATGCGTGGTTAATTTGCACAAACAAACGAAATGCCGTGTAGTATGGACCCATAACCGAAATTCATGGTTGGCTCAAGAACTGATGAACACTAGATATGCAGACGTTTCAATACTTGCTGAACGAAGTGCCTGGATACACGAGAAAAAGTAAAACATCCTTAATGCACTTTATACGTGTAAGATAAGGCAATAACTATACCAGTGTTGGTCTCTATCCAGGTCAGGTACTGAGAAACTTTAGCATAAACTGCAGGTGAGTCGGGACGTGCACAACCTCCAAAGTGGTAGCTTACAGCACCAATCAGATAGGATCTTCCATTGCACTGCCTCTCCCAAGTCAGGGGTCCACCGGAATCTCCCTGCAACGTTACAAATAACTTAAGTGATGTAACAGAATTTTTGTGCACAACTAAAGGATCTTGGCTGAATCCTGGTTCAGCTTATTTGTACTGTAACATTAGACGAAATATTGGTACCTTGCATGTGTCAATGCCCTGTTGATAAGTGCATATCATATTGTTGTTGATGGTAGAATATCCTGGTGCAGAAAATTTCTGACAAGACTCGGTGCCATAGATAGGAATAGATATCTTCAGGAGGACATCGGAATTGTTGCCACCCGGAGCAGTCATGCCCCAGCCTAATGATTATCGACAGTGAGTGCTTAGTATATACATCGAGCTAATAAGATTGGAATCGTTGTTGGTCAGAAGAAGAGCGTAACCTGAGACGGTGCCTATTTCTCCGTTAAAAACCTTTCCCTGAATGCTGTAAGGCAAGCAGACTGGCCGGACACCGTTGCTGTACTTGAGAGGAGTTGCTAACTGAAGTAAGGCTATATCGTTGTCCAAGGTGTTGGAATCGTACGCTTCGTGCTTAATAATCTTTGCGGCGTTCACTACCTGTAAAGAGTAGCATAGCGTTCATGAAACGGCTCTAGCAGTCCCGTTTGAAATTAAGCTACTCGTCGGGCAGTTGCCGACAAGTACGACGACGACCGCGTAAATGATTCATGGTAAAGTGCACCTTACTACTGTTCAGCGTGGAGTGCTGAAAGTCAAATACCTGTTGATCCAGAGAAGGCAACTTCCTATCGTACTGGCCAGCAGTAACTTGGACGCTGGTTCCATTATCAATGCAGTGCGCAGCAGTCAGGATCCAATCGGGAGCGATGATGGAACCCCCGCAAAGGAATGTGCCCGCTGATGTCGTGATGAATAGACGAACTTGCCATGGGATCTCGTTCTCTGGAACTACGGTACCGTTTACGATGCGACTTGTCTATTACAATTAGGAAGAAATCACTTGGCTGTTGTAAGGTACATTATTTTAACAATTAAATGTAGACGAGGATACACTAAATGTAGTAAGATCTGTACGAAGTTGCTCCTACGATTGCAACAGAGAAAAGAAGAAAGAAGTTAAGTGCACTTCATTCAGTGCTTTCCTGTATTAAGACAAGTTCACATTGGTACAACTAAAAGATAACCTGGTGGTCATTACCGACGAAGAGGCTCTGCGGCCGCAAGTAACATTCAGAGGAGCGTCAGGAGCGCCTCCTAGTGCCGTAACTACGCAATTTACGAAGCCACCTGTAGTATTAGAGGCCACCTCTAGAGCCACTGCTAGTCCGTTACCTGTCGAATTCCATTCTCTCCGAACTGCACCAGTGCTAAAGTTTGAACACTCCATGAGTATAATAGTAAATACTTGTCAACCTAGGGCAGCACAGTAGCATAACACGAAATGCGTACAAGTACGTGCTTGACATATTTCGTCGATACGAGTAAACCTTAAGGACTAATTACTGGGAAGCCTCACCTATCCGGTTATAAATAAATCGAACAACAAGAATAACAGAAGATGCTGAAGCAAGTGGGAATAACTCACGAAAACCAGTAGGAATAGACTCCAGAGAAGGTGGCGCCATCTGTCTTGACTCCCAGTTTATCCGGTAGTGGAACATGGTATATACAAATCATATTCAACGTGTTCCCAACACTAGTGTTGAACCCTTTGCTGAAGGAACTACTAGCAGAGTATAAGCTCGGGTAATTAGCGGAAGAAAAGTAACTCTGCCAAAAGATGCGCGTGTAAAGAGTAAATAGTAACCTGCACTTCATTGTAAGTAATTCTACAGGAATACCTTTTGGCCAGGAGACAGGTAAGTTACTTGCTGGGCCTCGCCCCAAGCGACAAACAGGACGAAGATGACCAAGTGCTGGGCTTTCATTGTGCAAGCGAGAACGAGGAACAAGTGAACGAGATGGGCTGCTTTATAGTGGTCCGGTTGCTAAGTGCACATACGCGTGTACGTGCAGGTTCTCTTACGGTACATTCTAATTATCCCGTTTTAATTAAAATGTTTGTTTATGACCAAAGTAACCTTGCTACGAATGCCATTGCAATTAACAGTGAACGTACATTCGATGAAGTGATCCACATGTGCGACTTCTCTTTCAAGGGCGTGACATTATTAAAACGTTTGTTCTAATAACCACCACTTTATGATTCAGCTGCAAGTGCTCCTACTTCAAGGTCGCAGATACTTGCAACTGTGGCTTTTCGCATGATCCTAACTCAAATTCATGACGTTATCATCCAAATGTAATCCTTCACAGTTTTGAATAGACTTCAACATGTCAAGTGCCTTCGTAGAATGGAAGCAGAAAGATGTACCTGGAGTTGTAATGGAATGTGGTACCGGTGTTTGTCCGCAGCACTTCTTGAAGATTCAGGATAGAAGCTCATAGTCTTAGCGGGTGAAGTAAACCCGAGTACTATAGTTCTCTTATGATCTTATATGCATGTGATATCATTCTATCACGCTGATTTGTGATCTGTACAGATAGAACTGCCCGGCTATTTTTTTAAGAAGCACAATAATTTTAGCCCTAGTGCTATGTGATTAATCCTCTTGGTTAGTTTGTTCGTGTCACTTTTTCAAATCGTCGTCGTCATCGTACCTATTACATGTTAAAAGGCAAATCAGAGCTATTCTGCTTTCTGCTTTCTGCTTTCTTCTCTAGTATTATCTTAGGTAACCTGGACTCTATATACTGTTATATACGTTTTCATGTGTTATGTTTTGTAAACAAAGTACCGTATTGTTATCGGGTGATCATGGCTATCATCTATAGTTGGACTCTTGGGTTCTACCGCAGTTTTGCGTTTGTGCTGTAATGCGTGAATACTTTGCTTGTAGCTTATCTTTACTGCTATATGTGGCAGTTGTTATGGCTATACTTAGTAGCGAACTTATTCTGACCCTCTTTGAGGTAAATTACAGTGAAATGGGGTAGATTTTGCTAGAAAGCTAGTTCGGTTATGTAAGCCTATCTTTTCTGTGGTAGATAGTTCTTGTAATAAGCTTATTACAACAGCATAACAAGAGTATCCCATAACCAAGTACTCTTGTTATGCTCGTTAACCTTTGCATTACATACAAGTAAATTTTGAGAAAGTTGGTACTGATCTGTGTGGCAGCTGAACTTAAAATTGTATGGCAGTTGACCTACTTGTAACAAATACAAATGTATAGTTACACTATCAAGGCCAAACAGTTAACTACCCAGTTAAGGCCACCAGTCGTAATTGTCAATATACAATACTGCAATTTAACTAACCTATTATATGGTTGTTGATACCTTGTGTGTAAAAGTGTAGTGTGTATATGTATAGCTACTAATAAGCTATAAATTGTATAGTATACAAGAGAAAGAGCCATGATTTGGATGTAATAACCGAGTTGGAGGTCATTTTCAATGAATGGTGCACTTTTGCATGCGTGATTTATTTGCCGTCAACAAATAATATGCCATGTAATATGAACCTATACCTAGAATGTCCCATTGGCACCGCAACTCGAAACCCCAAAGATCTGATGAACACGTCAATTGCAGACGTGGTCAGTATTTGCTAAAGGAAATACCTGGATGCGGGAAAAAAAATACATCATTAACTGCAAGTGATGCTTACAAAGACTAGGTTATGATTCATACCGGTGTTGGTCTCTATCCAGGTCAGGTAGGGAGAGACTTTAGAGCACACTGCAGGTGAGTCGGGAAGTGCACAGCCTACAAAGTGGAAGCTTGCAGCACCAAGGAGACAAGTTCTTCCATTGCACTGTCTCTCCCAGGTCAGGGGTCCACCTGAATCTCCCTGAAACGTTACATTGTCAGTAACTTAAGTATATAACAGATCAAGAGTAAAGTTCGTGTGGACATCGCTTAAAATCCTTTGCTAGGTTTTGATCTAGTTATTTGAACTGCCATACTGGAAACAGTTTTGATACCTGGCACGTGTCAATGCCCTGTTGGTAAGTACATATCATATTGCTTGTGATGGTAGAATACCCGGGTGCAGGAAACCTCCGGCAAGGCTCAGTGTCGTAGATAGGAATAGATATCTTCAGCAGCTTAGGGGAAATGTTACCGTTTGGAGCAGTCATTCCCCAGCCTAATAAAAGTATCGGTAGTGAGTGTTTCAGTATCCAAGCCAAGGTAATTACATAAGAATCACCGGTTAAAAGTAGAACTTACCCCAGATTGTGCCTTTTTCTCCGTTGAAAATCTTTCCCTGGATACTGTAAGGTAAGCAGACTGGTCGGACAGAATCGCTGTACTTAAGGGGAGTGCTTAACTGCACTAAGGCTATGTCGTTGTTCACATTAGTAGCATTATAACCCTCATGACTGATCATCCTTGAGGCGTTCACTACCTGTTAAACGATGGCATCACTTATCAGGCGTTTTCAAACATGAGTGGTCTGGAATCATAGGTCATAAACGATGTTTCCTTGCTATTGCTTAATGTGTCAGCCAGCGGTATTTCTGAAGGATTCCTGTTGATCCAAGGAAGGAAATGTCCAGTCGAGCTGACCAGCAGTAACTTGGACGCTTGTTCCGTTTATAACGCAGTGGGCAGCAGTCAGCACCCAGTCGGGAGCGATGATGGAACCCCCACAAATGAAACGACCTGCAGGCGTCGTAGTTACTAAGCGAACTTGCCACGGGATATCGTTCTCGGGCACTACAGTACCGTTTATAATGCGACTTGCCTGCAGAAAAAACGTTCGCGCTTTCAACACCACAACAACTTGAGTGGCCAATGGTAGAATCTGGAGTAAAACAGGAAGGGTTCTTGCTGGCGAAAAGTTGATCACTTATGGCACCCATGGTTTCAAAGATATAACAGCCCAAAAATACTTAGTGTACAACTGGTAGTACTTTATACACGAGTCAGGTTTCATTTAAATCGGGTTATTAGTTTTGCCAAAATAAAATTATAAACTTAGACAGATTCATTATTTCCTAACCATTCAGAACCATTTTTTTCTGCTTTAGACTATACATTAATTTAGGCAATTAAGAATAAGGTGGAAAAGGATATCGATTTACGGGTAATTCCATGACAAAACGGCAGTCGTCGGAACCACACTTTCTGCGATTTGAATGAAAATTGGTAGACATGTACTATGAGGCATCACGAGACCAGTGAACACCTCAGTTCGGTCCGATAGCGTAAACTGCCTGAGGGGGCGCGGGCCAAAAAGTGCCGCTCCGTGGCAAGAGGGCTCCCATTAAGCCTCGTGTAGTCAATTGCGATCAACTACATACATAAGCAAAATATGTAGCATAGGGNAAGTGTGGTTCCGACGACTGCCGTTTTGTCATGGAATTACCCTTACATTAAACGCAGTTAGTATCTGTATGGAGTTGCTCTGAAATTTGTGATCGAACTCCTTCATAAATTGAGTTCACCAGCCAGCGTTCTTTTTTTAAAAACAACTTCACAATGATAAAATGAAAAGATCAGCTGCTGGTATCGTTACCGATGAAGAGGCTCTGCGACCACAGGTAACGTTCAAAGGGGACTCAGGAGGGCCTCCCAGAGCCGTAACTACGCAGTTGACCAAGCCACCTGTAGTACTGGATGCCACCTCTAGACCCACAGCTAGTCCGTTACCTGCTGAATTCCATTCTTTCCGAACTGGGCTAGAGCTGAAATTGAAATATTTTTTCTTAAAATCTTATTAGTAAACATTTCTCAACTCAGACCAGTATAGTACGGATGAATTGCGCACGCTGTGAACGTTTCTCGCACTAACCAGCAATGCTCTCACTATGTGGACTAACTAAGAAGCCTAACGTGCTTAGCTATGGATAAGTTGAACAATAAACTTAAACACAGTACTACCCTCACCGAGGAATAGTTTGTCTCCATTGCTTTCTTTTCTGCACCACAGTACAGTACTTCCGTAGCTATAATTTAATTCAGTTTTTGTGTTCGTGATTTTAAACTCTCGCAGTAGTTAGTTCTAGGTAATCTGGCTTTGTCTGCCGTACTTTAGATCCCATTTGAATAATTTTCAGTGAATGAGTTGTCCTTTTTATTTGCTATGTGTGTTTGTGAGTAGCAATCGAATGAAGATGACTCTAAAATTATTTATTAGCTGGAAAATTGCAATTGAAAAGAATGCGAAATGTAGAGTCGACTCATGTACGACACGTGGGTACGCAGTTGAGTCGACCGCAGTTG
>JAIQCU010001512.1:0-20766 GCA_022114935.1 Leptestheria dahalacensis
TACTGAACATTAATATATTAGTTTAAAATATATTATTAAAATTTGTATGCACTATTTCTATCTTCTTGATTTTTTAAAATATAACTGATATAATAGAAATAATAATCTTGAACCTAATTATTTAGATGATGAATGTTATCAGTGTGGGCGAAATTCCCAATGGAGCGAATTAGGGGCGACAGTAATAAACTACTAGCTATTAGCTATTCAAATACAATACATAAGATTAAATTCTTTTAAGGAATATTTGTAAATTGAAAGAGTATTTAAGATAATTTCAATTAAGTATTCGAACAGGTGAATTTTAATTGTTGGGCGAGGGGGCAAGTATAATCAGGGCGAGTTGCACTTCCATAGCCATTGCCGAGTAAACATGGCGGCCCTCGTAAAGACCTTAGCTGCTCGGGGATCATTGACAAAACTGAGCTCGGTTTTGGGCGCCCAGTCACCGAAATACATCACAAGTAATATTAATAACAATCTTGTATATCCAGATATCATTAGAATTCACGCAATTATAATTACCGAATGGTTACAGCATGGAACAAGGACTGGAAACCTGGCCCATATCCCAAGACTGAAGCTGAACGTATTGCTGCTGCCAAAAAATACGGCATGACTCCTGAAGAGTACGAACCCTACCCTGATGATGGAACGGGTTACGGAGACTACCCGAAGTTGCCGTTAGTTTCCGACGACATGAAGGACCCATACCGCAACTACGACTTCCCCGAACTGAAACGCGACTTTGGAGAACCGGTACATAGCACTTTTTGTGCTGTTCCCATGTTGTCCGTATCATTTACCTTGCATCCAGATTCTATGTCAGTTTTCATTGGTGTTGTAGATTCACGTTGACTACGACTACCACACCGAGGAACGTGTGTCGGTGGCCAGAACCCGCTGGAGCACCTCCACCATGGTAGCTTGTTTCGTGGGAGTCATGGCGTCCGCGTGGGCCTTATACGAGCTCTTCTTTTTGGAACCGTTGAAAATTAAATACCCAAGGGTAATTTTCGCTTTATATATATTAATGTACCACTGCTCGACACGAAACGTCATACGTCTTGTCTCTTTTTGAAGGCTGAAAAGCAGTACCCGAAAGAAGGAGTCGTCCACTACACCTTTGACGTGCAGGACTGAAGACTTTTAGGTTGACGAGTAACGTTGAATGCCCTGGATTGTATAAATTAAGAATGGCAAGTGAAGAAATACAAAGCCTAATGTAGTAACGCACGTGTTGTGACTATCAAATTAGCAATTATCTCAAAAGATCAATGTGAAACACAATTGGTATTTAACTGGTTATTAAGGAAATACAATATTTATTATATGAATGCATTATTTCGTATTAACTACATTATAACTCTTCTTATAATTACATTGTGTACACCATATTTAAATGCTTTTCCATTTGTATGAATTTTTAGTTATATTTCCGAATATTATTCTTATTTAATGCTGCTTACAACCCGTTCCTTATTTACCTTTAGGGTTCATTAGTAATCAGTAATTAGATACTGAAACAGAACTAAAAGTAAACCACTTCTTAAATCACACGCTGTAGTGAAGTTTACCCTACGCCTGGCCAAGGATAGCAAAGTTGAGCGCCTAGTTTGCTTGAATGATTACTCTCCCGATGTTTTCACGTTTCAATCAGATCTTCAAAGTTAACGCGTTTTTTACCAACGAAAAGGTAAATACTTGTAAATAAGTTTCGAAAACAAGAAGCAAGGTAAAATACACAAGGTATTCCCATTAATTAATATATAACATTGAATTGTAAATGTAAAATCTTGTCAAAATCCAGAGGGGAAAATGAAGGCTGTATCGAAAATAGCCATCCTGGAGGATTATACACCGGTGAAATGCATTTGCGAGAGGCCCAAGACGAAAGTCCTGTGTGTCAAGTGCGGATTCCGTATACCCAATGCGCGCATCCGCAGGGCCTGTCCTGAGCACCCCGACGTAACACATATTCATCATTCTTAATCACTGCTTAGTAATTTTCGATTGATGGATTTGATTTAACCAATTTATTTTTTTTTACCCCGTTACAGAAGTTCTACGTTCACGACTTTTACATCTGTCCGAACCAGGTTTGTCGCGCCACGGGATATCTCCGAGAATCGAGGCTTTCGTCGATCAATTTACAGCAGGTCGAGTAAGAGACGGGGCTGCATCCCGTTAAACTTTGCGCATTCCATTCTTCCATACTGGTCTTTTCATTCTATAATCCCCCTTTTGAATACTTGGGATTTGATTTGATGTCATTTAATTTATTCAAAAAAGAATACATGTTCGGTTAATGCCTTAAGATCCAAGAACCAATAGAATTCAGTTAAGTTCCGTTCGCGCGTCTGAAGAAAGTCTGATTGGTCGACCGCTGGATGGCGTTGACGTCAGTCTCGAAATAAACATCGCCAGGCATTCAGAAACATGGCGGCTTCACGTTTATTTACAACTTTAAGTTTGAGAACGAAAATGCTGCGAAAATCGACGAAATTTTCAAATGCAATTTTCAATTTTGTGCCTGTTTCGATCCAGCAGCGGCTGTCGTCACATTTCACGTTTGTCCCGGACACAGTACCGGCATCAGAAGGTAAAATGGCATCTTCTTATCATTCGTGTTGAATAACATCAGCACGCTTAATTTTGTTGCAATTAAATTGCAGGTGAAACACAGCGCATGAATCTGTTCCAGTCAATAAACAATGCTATGGACATTGCACTGACCACCGATCCGACTGCAGGTAAAGTGTACTGGTGTGTCGGTAGCGTGTTTTTACTTGATTAACACAACCTTTCCCTCGTTGCAGTCATTTTTGGCGAGGACGTCGCCTTTGGTGGTGTTTTCCGCTGCACCGTCGGGCTTCAGGAGAAACATGGCAAATCACGAGTCTTCAACACGCCGCTCTGCGAGCAGGGCATCGTCGGCTTTGGCATCGGAGTCGCAGCTACCGGAGCCAAAGCCATTGCCGAAGTCCAGTTTGCCGATTACATCTACCCGGCGTTTGATCAGATCTGTAACGAAGCTGCCAAGTACCGCTATCGCAGCGGGAATCTATTCGACTGTGGGTCGTTGACCATCCGAGCTCCCTGCAGCGCGGTCGGACACGGTGCCTTGTACCACTCGCAGAGTCCCGAGGCCTTCTTCACGCATTGCCCAGGCCTTAAGGTAGGAAGCCAATTCACCAGTTTTTCAAACTGTCGTAAATTCTGATGTTATTATTGCAGGTCGTAGTTCCTCGAGGACCCATCAAAGCCAAGGGACTCCTGCTGTCCTGTATACGTGACAATAACCCTACCATCTTCTTCGAGCCCAAGATTCTCTACCGCAGCGCGGTGGAACAAGTCCCGGTGAAAGACTACACGATGCCACTGTCGAAAGCTGACGTTTTGCTTGAAGGTGCTTTACGATAGTTGGCTAGTCATGCTCTCACATATCAGTGTTCAAAAAAGAAATAAGTTATTTAAATAGCCTAATTTAAATAACTGTTTAATTTTTTGGTAGTTTGTCAAAATGTTATTTGGTTTGTGCGCAGGAGACGATGTAACGCTGCTAGGCTGGGGCACGCAGATCCACGTGCTGCGTGAAGTCTGTCAATTGGCCAAGGACAAATTCAACGTCTCCTGTGAACTGATTGATCTGGTCACTCTGCTACCTTGGGACAGGGAAACTATTTGCCAGGTGGAGAAGTTAACTTACTTCATTACCGAGTTACACACTTGGCTAGGCGATCGCTTTAATCAATTTGATTAGCTAATACAGCTAGCCCACTTGTTAATTAGGTACTTTGCTTTGCCAACACCTTGCACGTTTACGCGTCTCTCTGGTTTGTTTTAGCAAATTCGGTTCTGAGCTTTGTTGGCGAGTTAAAGTGTTCTACTTCCTGGTTATATCTAGTGCATTTAGCAAAGCCAGTTGAATTTGCCGAGCTAACTTTGCGAGCAGATACCATCTTTAAGTTGTTATTTACATATTATATTACAGTATTATAGTTAATTTATATTATTAATATGTATCATAGTATTATTAAGATGTAATATTTAGCACATTGGTCTTGTCTGATTAAGATTACGTTATCGTATTATAGTATTATACGTGTTTAAGAATTAATATTAAATACAGTCGATTCAATGTAATATCGTTACATGCAAATTGGAGTTTTAATGTCGCATCGTATTGTATTAGTATATTATTATAGTATGTTATAAGTTGTAATGTTATCGCATAATATTATTAACTTATGTGTTAAATTTTCCAGGGTTCAGTTTGTTATGATAGTTAGATCGGATGGTTAAAATTAAAGCCATTTATTAATTGCCTTGATAATTTTTCGTTGTTTTCTTTTCTTTTCCCTCTCAAGTCGGTGAAAAAAACTGGACGTTTGCTGATTGCTCACGAAGCGCCTTTGACTTCCGGTTTTGGAGCTGAGATAGCGGCCACTGTTCAGGTTATGAACGTTCTTATCGGTCGGATGGGTTAATAGCTTTTGCTATTCCCGGCTCCTTCCTCTGTTGACTGTCACTATATACATATCATATCATATTAAGTAACGAGAATAATATTATAATAATAAAAAGTTTCAATAAGAACACGACGTACATAATAATATCCAATTACAATATTCATTAAATATAATTGAAAACATTTGTATTAAATATCTGTGTTTTTTGTATAATTGAATAGGAGGAATGTTTTTTACACTTGGAGGCACCTGTGCAACGAGTAACGGGTTTCGACACGCCTTTCCCGCATGTTTTCGAGCCGTTCTACCTACCCGACAAGTGGCGTTGTCTCGAGGCCGTCAACAAGCTAGTAAATTACTGAGTAAAAAAAAATTTAAAGTTTATCGTACAGGAAAACGAATAGCACACTCTCGGCTAAAAACTAACGAGAGACTTGGAAATCTCCTTCAGTGTGCGATAGGGAAATGAAATTCTGTGAATCGCCTGCTTTTGTTTTGAAGAAGAAATGACAGTACAAAGCAAATAATGATTGTCGCTCAGTCGGAACGAAACTTTCGCTATCTGTCAAAGGTCTCGTTGACTCGACAATAGCCCCCCCCCTCCAAAAAAGGGACGAAAAGAAAGGAGTTGTACAGAAACAAAGTAAGAATGAAAATGAAGGGGAAATGATGGAAGCGTTCCACTTTTTCTACGACGCAATAGAAAGCTAAGGTCGGCGAAAGGTGACATTTGTCTTTTTTTTTTAACCGAAGTAACAGACGCCATTTTACAGGTATTTTTAGCCCAAAGGTTAAAGTTAAGACGTGACGGTTATATGTATATTTTATTTCAGGTAAATTGCAAGTGGTTATTGAAACATAAGTTCAACGGTAATGATTGTGTAGTGCCAGGAATCAACCAGATGTATGTTGTAAGTTACGATAATGTAAGTTAAGCAAGTTGTTTGATATGAAATGTTATATCGACATGTACTCGCCACAGATTCCCAAGTAAGCGGATGTTTTGACTTGGGAAACGTAACTGACCTTTATCTAGCGCACTGCTGTTACATACAAGGTCACATAGACCGAGGTCAAAGGTCACTCGTTGAATATTGCCTACGTCGAGTTCAGCATTTTTACATTTGACAAGTTCAGTCAGTAGAAATGATATAAACAACTTTGGAAGTACAAAGAAACCGATTGGTTTTTGTTTTTTAGCCAATAACAAATGACAGAAGAATGGGCAGTGGGTTCAATAAGAATAGATAGAGAGTAGAAAAAGTAGTTCATTGTCTGTGATTAGCATGGCGTATAGCTGAACTGGGGTTCGTGTTATACCGTGCAATCGACAAACTTTCGCCGGAGCAAATTGCGTTCCGCCGCGAAAGAGGGACTTTTTGCTCGGAGATCAATAGCCCCAGCTGAAAAATAACACACGAACTCCAAAAAAAGAGGAAAGTTTTCTAAATTCCTACTGTTGTTCCCATTTTATTTCATCATCTTATTTTTTTAAGAGGAGGATTACAGTATAGCTAGATACGTGAGTAGTTGGCGTAGTCAGATAGATGTGTGTGTGTATATACGTAGGGATACAAGTACGTCAATAGGATTATCACGGCGTAGTCAACAGGCTGGTTGAAATACCTAGATAAGTAGAAAAATTAGTAACCATTTATGATGTACAAAGAGTTGGGTAGATAGATGTATAGACGGTTAGGTAGCTAGACAGATTGACTTGTGATAGATAAGATAGTTTAAGAGGCTGGCAGCAGGTGGTTAAACACATAGGTAGGGCAGGGAGATATGGAATTGATGGGTAGATGATAGGGTTGGTAGAATAGTTAGGTAAATGTTTATGGAATAGTAGTCAAACAGATAGGTGCTTAGATAAATGTATAAACCAATGACTAGGTGGATATGTTTAAAAGATAGATTGACCTAGGGGGAATAGGTAGTTGGACAAAGGGATCGATAGGTAGATAGATAGCTATATTGGTTTATTACTCTGTCATATACAACATTTAAAAGTTCAATGAACACATCAGGCGCTTTACCTCAGAGAAAGGTCCAATTAAGAGTTATTCTTGAAATTAAGTTTATTTAAGTTGTATATTAAGTTAATTATTGGCTTATAGTCGAGTTTCGGCGCTAGACTTGCACGTTGTAATATCGGCGATGGAGAAAGTGCTGATATTGCCTTGTTGACACCTTCGGACTGGGTTGTAAACAGCAGCAAACCCCTGGACGAATTGAGTCACGCCGGCCGTTACCATGGCGACCGATAAGGTCTAATATAGTGTTCCTTGTCTTCTATAGTAAATTTATAACGTAGATTTCTAACTATAATTGACTATAGTATCCAATTGTCTGTCTATCCTATTGTCCAACTATCTATTAAGGTCAGTAATAGTACATCATCTTGGTGAAGGTAGAAAATGGTATACGAAAATTTCATAATAGTTAAGATTTACGTGAAAGATTATATGGCATTTGGTCAGAATTTCATTACATCATCGCATTGTTATCATCAAAAGATCACAAGGTTATCATGTAAAATCATGTTGATGAAAATTCTAAATCAACTGACACTGACGACTTTACAATGTCATCGCCATCATTAAACCTTTCTATTATTTTGCTTAATCTGGCAGACTTAATCAAGTGAACCAGCTGATTAACCACTCTGGGTTTTACATAATCTTTCCCGAAATAGTCCCCATTCATTCGTGCATTCGTTCACTATACGGCGACTGCAATAGAGTGCGTAGTACAATAGCAGTTCCGTGAATGTAATTCGAGTTTCATTGCAGCTTTATCCTGTGCTGTGAAGGGTGGGTGGGGAACACTCCTTTACGGGCTACCTCATTTGTGCGACGCCAGAAGTTCAATGGACGTCACCAGCGTCGGTACGATCGATACCCAGTGACGTAAGTAAGTTCCGCTTCGGGACGGGCGCACGTCATTGGCGCTATACCTATTATCGACCTATTGTGATCGGCACACGAGAAGCATTCACAGCACCTTAGACTTGAAGAAATTCAGCACGTCAACCAAACGTACCGGTTCGCGTACTGTCTTATAGTTTATAATCTTATTTCGGTAGATAAATAGATAGATAGATAGATAGATTGATTGATTGATTGATTGATAGATAGATAGATACATAGATCGATAGATTGATAGATTGATAGACTGATAGTAGATAGATAGATTGATAGATAGATAGTTAGATAGATAGATAGTTAGATAGATAGATACATAGATCGATAGGTTGATAGATTGATAGATAGATAGACAGATATATAGATAGACAAATAGTCCGATAGATAGACTGATTGACATATAGCTAGATAGTTAAATAGATAGATAGATAGACCGATAGATAGACTGATTGACAGATAGATAGATAAATAGATAGATAGTTAAATAGATAGATAGATAGACAGATGGATAGATAGTTGAATAGTTCTATGGATAAGTAGACAGGTAGGTCGATATATAGGTAGATAGACAGCTAGATAATTGAATGGATAGACAGATTAAAAACACATAAAGGCAATAGATTTATAATGGATAGTTAGATTGTTAGACAGTTCGGTGGATAAATAGATAGGAAGATCGAAATATAGGTTTGATAGATAGTTAAAGATAAATAGGTAGAATAGATAAATACATGTTATAGTTACATTACAGGAGAGGATAGGATAGATGCTGGTATTGTTGCTACACAACTTAACAGGTTCATCATATCATCACATCCTGTATTCTTTTGTGAATCATAACTCGCTAATGGTTTTCTTATGAAGGAATGGACAAGAGTTTATTTTGTACCGAATCTCCGAGATCAACTTCTGGTATCAGTGTACTGCAATCCAAACAAATCCTAACTCTAATCCTGAAATCTCATCAACTTACTGTTGGACAAGTTCTACTCCTTTACGACACTGGACGGGGTTCGATCAGTCGAAAGGATACAATTCTATTCTTAAATAAATTTAAATTACCGTTAATTTGGTTTTGTCGTAGTTCTCGCACACATATTTTAAACGATCCTAAAGAATCGACAGTTGTGTTACTGAAATACTATTTTTTTGTTCCTCTTTGTCTTCCTTCTTTTTCCGTTCGTCGTGGATTGAATTGGTCCCTAAGGAAATTCCCACGTCCAACAATTAGCCCTTCCTTACGCAAGAGCTTTCCGTCGTTGAAGTTTTTTTTCTAAATATTAAAAAATTCACTTAAAAGTTTAATTTTAATATCATCGGGCTTTATATATATCACTGAATAACTTAATATATTACAAAATATAATTGATCTGTTTGATTAAGTGTTGAAATAATATGATATGTGTATAAATTCATAAAGTGCGCAGTTTGCGTTTTTCTTTTTAACAATCTGGCAACGCTGCATTGTTTTCCGCATCCTGCGGCTACAGACCGGGGGGAACACGCCTGTTTGGTTTGTTTTGGTCCCTTTTTCCATGCTGCTGCGTCATTAGAGAACTTGTTCAAACAGCTTGGTCTAGGTAACCTTTACGTTGTAATGAATATGAAAAGAAGAAGACGAAGAAGAATGAAACGGTGAATCGTGCGATATTGCTGGTTTCATTACAAGTCTTACTCTCGCTTTCTCTTTCCTATAATAAACATTTGTCATTGTCATATTTCCATTGCAATCTACAAATAAAACGAATTGAAACAAGCAAAGTTAGCTCGAGTGCTACTGGTCAGCAAAAACAATTCGTATGACTGAAGCGAAAGAGGAAGGGAGTTGCACACACACACATTCAATGTATAACATTTGGGTTCCTCGAAAATGAACCGGTCGACAAAAAACCAAGAGAAAAGAATCAGTGCAGCTTTTTATACAGACATAACCTTTTGGCGGGAAACGGGCTACAGTTTCCGGTCCATTAAACACTCCCACATGTGTGTCTCGCTATCTATCCATTTTATTTCCCCCCCACCAGTATATCTCGTTCGTTCAGTCCACTGACTTTCTTTTCTCTCCTTTACAATACACGCATGGGATATGCTCTCGTGGTTTTGTGAATGGGAATCCGTGTATTCCCGCCGTACCATGGAAAAAAGAATCCGCACCGGAATCGATATCAATACGTTTCGGATACAAAATGGCGGTCAAGGTTAGAGACGAAGCACCACAGCGCGTCCGTTTCAGAGCTAACTTCCCATACAGCTAGGGGTATTTCCTATTTTCAAAAGGACGGAATCGACGCCTAAGTTGAACTTTGACCTCTGGCTCTTCTTAAGGTCAGCAGTCAAGACGAAACTTATTTGCCCCGGGGGGGACTTGAAAACTGGCGCACGGACAGTCTGCAGCGCAGGATGATTTCAAAACTCTTTGTTATAAACTTTGAGTAACTGTTGCCGAAATGCAAAAACCACGACCTGCTGAACGACCTACTGCTAACCGTCTGGCTGCTGGATTTAGGCGGATATCAGCAATTTCAGCAGTTTCATGATTGAAGTCTGTTATTCTTACTTCGAGATTATGTGGCAATTTGTACAGCTTAGCTTTGATTATGCCCTGCGGCTATGACGTCATCAAAACAAGCTTGTTGTCCCCGAGGGGAAATCGAAAGCCAGCAGCGAACTTACTATAAACATAAACGATCGTTCAACTTATTTTACGCCTCATATATAACCTACGGTTGACTATCAAATAAGATTTGGGTTTTGTGTCGATCAATACGAGCTGCTGTATTCCCTAATGTAAAATTCACTGCTGCATTTAAACTTATGTTCTAACTGTCGTCTGATGTAACTTGGCTTATAGTTTGCCCTGCGGCTATTCCAAAGGGTCAGTTACCCTTTGTTTTCCCGAAGGGCTCAATCAGCGTGTGTTCGCTATATATGGATGCAATCGACGTATACTGGGCTGTGTTTTTCTTTCATCTTATATGTATTTTAATAACTCTTCTTGTTATTCTTCTCCTCGATGTGTGGTACCTTATGGAAGTGACCGCGGCGAGATAACGAGACGTCCTTTTGACAGTTGTGACGCAAGTAGCGCAGGAAAAGAGGATCAACGAGACGCTAAGAAATGAAGTTAGAAGCTTTCTTTCAAACAAGGGGACCATTAGGCAACATATGGACACAGCTCATTTCATAGTTTTATGAACTATGTACAGTCCAGCGCAATATAAAATCTTGCTGGGGGAAAGGTTTATTGCTTATTGCTCTTACACTTTCAAAGATATAGCAGCGAAAAAATTACTGAATGTAGGTCTAGTAGTGCTTCATACACGTGCCAAGTTTCGTTGAAATCGCTTGGGTTAGTTTCACCAAAATAAAACCCTACAACTTTACAGATTATTGTAATTAACCGCCATTTCAGGACCTTTCTTTGAATTTAGACTGTACGTAATAAACAAATGTAATATATATTTATATATGCACGCAATACGACATTAGCAACACAGCAGTACAGTAATAACACACAAGTTAGTAAGTATATATTATAATTAAGTTAACTAAGCATATTAAGGCCAACATCAAAACAGTATTAAGAAAAGTCCTTCCAATTGACCTCAAATAAGCTTCCAGCTTGAAATCACAAAAACGAAATGCGAATCTTCACCAAAATATTACGGGCGCGACGCAGCAAGTTGCCCGTAGTAATCAATACAAGTTAACGGTGCTTACAGCCTGTTGCGTATGTGCATGTGAGATATAAATTCATTCGTAGAGGAGGGGGGGGGCAATTTCGGTAAAAAGGCAAGAGATGCAAGCGGTTCATTGACGTCAGAGCGGGGGCGTATGTGCTGCATCCACGTAAAAGTAGAAAAGAAGAAGGATTAGGTGCATGGAGGCCGTTATATGGCCGCGTTTGGCTCCTGCCGTCTGTATCGATCGGCTTTCTATGGAAGCAGAAAAGGTTTTTCAGATCTTATTACCCAAGGAGGCGGGTGTGTTGTTTGAATGGGATTTCCACTGTGTTGCTAATTAAAGGAGGATATATTAATCACCCAGTTCCCGTGGGGACACATGTGAGCAGCCGCACGTCTCGGGAAATCTCATTCTCTTATGCTTTGGCACAAGTCAAAAACCCGCTCGAGCTTCAGAATGCAAAGGTCAACAAAGAAACTCAAATGTTTTGGTATGGCAAATAATCCATGATGACGTCACAAGCTAGAATGCAAAAGGTGGTTTTAGCATTATGTACCCTAGGGCTATATGCATTCAATTGTATCGCCTGAGGGCAAATATGAAGCTATAGTGACGAAGCTATAGCCGGATAACTATCTTGATGATAACTATCTCCACCGTGAAGACCAACCACCTATCCATTGATTTATCTACCCCAACTATGATGATCTTCAAATGTTTTGGTAGAGCAACTGCCCATGGTGACGTCATAAGCTAGAAGGCGAATGGTGAGCATTGAACCATATCGCCTGAGGTCAAATATGAAGCCACTGCCGAATTACTCTTGGTGATAAATATTTATAATAACCTACTATCTATCGATGATCATTTACCAACTATCTAACTGTGATGATCTACAAATGTTTCGGTAGAGCAACTGCTCATGGTGACGTCATAAGCTAGAATGCGAATGATAAATTTAGCATTGTATACCCTAGAGCTATGCATTGAACTACATCGCCTGAGGGCAAATATGAAGCTAGTGAAGCTAATGCCGAATAACTCTTGGTGATAACTATGTAACTATGAAGGCCAACCATCTATTTACGAACTATCTGTGGTGATCTTTTAAGTGTTATAGTAAGGCAAATACTTATGGTGACGTCATAAGCTAGAAAACAAAAGGTGGTTCCAGCCCTATTACCCTATTATATACCCTAGGGCCATGTAATTTAAATGGTAATCGCCCTAGGGCAAATTCGAGGCCAGTGAAGTTCATGTTGGATTACTCTTGATACTATGAATAAAAACTTTCCTATTATATCAAGTGTTATGTCATATAACAAAATTACCTAGATTACAAAACTTCCGATGTGTTAAATTAAAGGGTATCAATACATTAGGATGTATCAATTACTCATCTCGTTTGTCGATATTCATAGGTCAGTACACGAGGATCCCTTAAAAACCACTTGAATTTGATTGCAGTTATCGATAAAAGTATCGTAATCAAGTAATCTTCAATAATCGATCATCGTTATCCGAATTTTCCTGATGTACTGATACCTGAAACTAATCCAGAATGATCAAATTCAATGGGAGATCTTCTAACTATGCAATAAGGTGTATGACGAAATCCCTAATTCCAGATGGCCCTGGTACACGATCGCCGCATCCAATAACAAGAGGTTCTTTCTGTTAGTGAACCGAAGAATTCCTGGCGTAAACATGTTGTTTGTCCTTCTCGTGAAGATACCATATTCGCATACACACGTCACAGGTTCCATCATTAGAAGGTGCTGCTGTGTACTATTCCAAGAGCCCAACTAACACGTAACTACGTTTCCGCTTAATCTGATTGACTTAATCCCCTCGGCAGAAGGTCAATGAACGCTTCAAGTTAAGAGATAAACTAATGATCAAAGCTAAATGACTATACATAGACTTAAACAAGCAATGCAATAGGCTATGTTATCCACATAATCTTGTATATGATTTGCAAAATTACAGATATGATAACGCTGTGTTAATCTCTAGATAAAACAATATACTATCAGAAGCATTATAAAAAGAGGTTCTCATAAAATCGTATCAAAGGCTATTTAAAAGGCTTTTATAACAAGTTAGATCACTTTTTAATACATTTCCAAATGTCAAGGTTACACAGCGATACGAGTAATCACAGACTGGAACACCACTTGGCTCTAATTGGGGGGGGGGGGTATTAATTGGATGAATCGAGCGCTAACAAACTTGGTAATTAACTAGAACAGTAATACGCGTGACTTAAGCATATGTAGAGAATAGACGCTTCGAAATACTGTGTTGTTAATTAAGAAATGCTAGACTACAGTCAACATAGTACAGATAAACGACTGTTTTGTGTGAATTGTTGGAAATCGGTCACAAAATCAACTTATGTCGGATCTTGTATTGCCTTTTCTCAAAGTGAAAGTTGAAATGGTTAAAGATGAGAAAAAACGAGGGTAAATCATAAACTGTTGCTTTGTTGTACTTTCGCGTTTGTCAAAGGATTTACAATTTGAAGTAGGAAAAGTTTATTGAGGGATAAATGTGTGCAGCGTTTCGATTTGGTTGTGTACACATGGTGTATGTGCTTTTGAAAAGTTGGCATTTGTACAAGTATTATTTTTTGCCCTACTTTTCCCTGTCTATTTGCTGCGCTCCTCCCATGCAACTTGGCCGCTTAGTTTATAGCGCTAATCCCGGTGAATCATAATTCAAGGTTTCGTCAACAGTATTTGTATATTTCAATATACGTAGATGGATAGATGGATAGATAGATAGATAGATAGATAGATAGATAGATAGATAGATAGGTTGAAATATAGGTAGATCAGGTTGATAGATAGTTAGATAGATAGATAGATAGATAGATAGATAGATAGGTATAGAGACAGACAGATAGACACATAGATGCAGATAAATAGATGATAAACAGGTAGATGACAGCTTGGGAGATAGAGAAAAATATGGATAATTAGATAGATAGATAGATAGACAGATGGATGGAAAGATAGATGGATAGGTAGATAAGATGAGACAGACAAGCATATATCGATGGACATAGATAGGTAGATAGATAGATAGATAGATAGATATATAGATAGGTATAGAGACAAACAGATGGACACATAGACGCAGACAGATAGATGATAATCAGGTAGATAGACAGCTTGGGAGATAGAAGATAGATATAGATACATAGACAGATGGATGGAAAGATAGATGGATAGGTAAACAAGATAGATGAGACAGACACGCATATATGGTTAGACATAGATAGATAGACAGGTAAGTAGGTAGATAGATAGGCAGACAAATATAGATGGATGGATAGATCAATAGATGGATAATAGATACATATACAGACTATGGATCGATAGAACGATACATAGACAAATGATAGATAGATGGATAGATAAAACGATAGATTAATAGATGAATAATAGATAGATATACAGACGGGTAGATCGATAGATAGACACATAATAAGTAGATAGCTTAGATAAGTAGAATCAACGTTGTTAAGTATTTCTGTTTTTCATTTCTCCCAATAGGTAATATGAAGAAACGAAAATAGCCCGCGGCTCACAAATGATTTGAACACGACCATATTTAGTTGTATAGGCGATTCGTGGGCAAGCTTAGAAAAAGTCGAAAACAAGAATGGCAGGATGAGAAAAAGATGCGCAAACCGGCCTGCGCCATGCTTTCGACCTTCACAACTCGGAAATATTCAATCCGACTTCAATTCGAACCGACGGCTCTCGGTTTCTGGCATCAATCCAACTCACCCTGCAAAGTCTGAAAACCCCTGTCAGCCAACTTGGGTTCCGTGTCTGAAAAGCGGTTTCAACTCGGTCCGGTGGTACTCCAGAAATCGGTTTCAACTCGAACTGGGTTTTGGCCATAATCTCTCCGCGGACCCCGTTGCGAGTAAAAATTCGCTCAGTCGGTGCCTCACGATCTTCCCGACCCGTCGAGCGCAGTGCTGACCGATAAACTCTCATCAAAAATTCTTTGCGAGTCTTCATCCCTCTCTACTTGTGTGTAACAATTTCGGATTTGCTTGTCCCTTCATTTGAAATTGAAATTAAACGCACATCTTCAATTAACCATCCAAGGACGTCCATCCTCTTAACTGAACCCAATTCGTCTCCGGTTGAACAGACAATCTGAAAGGTACTGAATCATCTTTGTTTTTAACAGAGGCTTTCTTAAATTTGCAACTCGGTTTTTTAAGAAACGGTCAGAAGTTCGTGGTTTTGCAGGGGCCACGTGTTTTGCAAATTGCTGAAATATTTGGCTCTTTTTATAAATAGAACTTTCCAACGACGAGAAGCCGTGTCAGCCGATCCTGATTCTGAAAAACCGGGAATGGAAAAAGTTAACTTTCCTCTGCTGCAGGTACAGTGTGGTTTTTCACTTCTCATTTTTCGCGAATCTACTTTTTTTTAAACCTCGCTCAAGAATCGATACTGCTGAATTAAGTATCGATCCGTGCTTAAGCATCGATTCCGTTGAATAGAGTATCGGTAATTTGAAAACAGTCGTTGTCCACCTAAACTTAGCCGAACTTAAGAATCGATTTTGTTCATAAAATATCGTTCTTAAAAAGTTAACTATCGATTATACTTATGAATCGATATTCAAATCAAAACTATCGGTCGTGGTAAAGAATCGATTACTTTAAAACAATTCTTAAAACTTAACTATCGATCTATACTTAAGAATCGATAGTCCGTTGAACATTGTCGATAACTTAAAACGATTTTTTGAACTTAAGGATCGATTCACCTCGTATAAATCGATGTTTAAATCTAAAGTATCGATCATGCTAAAGAATCGATTTACTTGGAACAAACTATCGATACTTTAAAAGAATGCAAAGTCGATTGAAGCTGAACTAGTTTCATCGCCGGAAATCTATTTTTACATTATTTGATCTAAAGAATCGATTTCGTTCAACTAAGTATCGATAGTTAAGGCACGTGCTTCTAGCTATTCCATTCGAACAAGGGGGGGGGGCGGGCAGAAAGCTAAGAGACAATGTCCGGAATACGCTTCGGTGCTTAATGAAAATCTCCCATTTTCATGTTAAAAACTGGTAATTACTGCTACATGTAATTCAAATGTAAATGGCATTAGTACAGATGCAATAAACGTTAAGTTGCGCCATTGAAGTAATGCCATAAAGAGAAGAGAATATTGACGCTCGAGTGCGTTGCATGCAGACACGATCGATAGTTTTTCCTAAATAGTCGTCTGCTGAAGGTCAGCTCCCACACTACGTGTGTGTGTGTGTGTGTGTGTGTGTGTGTGTGTGTGCAGCTCTTGCAGACTAAACTGTGTGGGTGTCTGCTATTCTGCTACAAACCAACATCATATCTTTAAACCAACATTATGTCCATTCCAACATCACGTACCCGTTGTAAGAGAAGCTAAAATCCAACATTTTAAAAGAAGTATAGCTACTCTTCTGCCGATTTGGTTGTACTTTTTGATTATATCGATAAAAGAAGCTGAAATCCAACTTTGGGAAGAAGCAACTACGTGTTTCCAACTCTGATTATACCCTATTATATGTTTTTGATGTCTGCTGTAAACCAGCATGATTTCTATAAAAGAAGCTAAAAACCCAACTTTTTACAAAGAAGCAACTACACTTTTCCCAACTTTGATTCCACTTTTCGGTGTCGGCTATAATCCAAACATTATATCGATATAAGAAGCTAAAAACCCAACTTTTTTAAGAAGCAACCGTTTTCCCAACTTTGATTCTACCTTTTGATGTTAGCTACAAACCAACATTTTTATCAAGAAACCAACACCGTATATTGAAACCAACATTGCTATAAAAGAAGCTAAAAACCCAACTTTTTTAAGAAGCAACCGTTTTTCCCAACTTTGATTCTACCTTTTGATGTCAGCTACAAACCAACATATTTTATCAAGAAACCAACATGATTCCTATAAAAGAAGCTAGAAACCCAACTGTTTAAAAAAAGAAGCAACTACACTTTTCCAACTTTGATTCCAGCTTTCGGTGTCGGCTATAAACCATACATTATATCGACATAAGAAGCCAAAACCCCAACTTTTATTTTAAAAAACCCAACTATAAACACTTCTCCCAAATGGATTGTTACACTAACCGTTAATGCTTTTGAACCAATCACAGCCTCGGCGGTAATTGAATTACCCAACCGACAAAACAAAAACATAATGCCCTGAGGCTGTTTATTCAGTGCTGTTACAACGACATCTGGTGTTTGTTGTGACTCAATCTAAAGATATGATGAATATAATAACAATTCAAATAATGTGATAACGGTGTCGACAAATCGCAGGGCTGAATACTAAACGCTGGCCAACAGTGTTCTAGTTCTCTGGACGAAAAGGAAACTGTCAGTCGACTTCCTACTAGCCTACTTTTTTTCCAACTCGAAACAGAATAAAAATGTCAAAGGAAATACATAATGCCATTCACGGTTATCTCTTTTTTTTAAGAAAAGGACAATAAAACGAGATGAATATAGAATCAAACTTTTGACTATCGCAGTTTGAATCTGTGTGCGCGTAACATCTGCCGGATTTTCGACGCATTCACGTCTGTCAGTTACACACACTCTATTCATTCATGCGAATATTCGCTGTCGTTTCATTGAGANACTGTATTCAAGATTGCGATTCGTGGATATTTAGGGAAACAAAGATTGGCGAATGTTTGGCAAAAAGGGAAATGAATGTGCTTGTTAGATATCGATTTTCGTCTTTAATTTGTAGTTTTATTGCTTTAAGTTTAATCATCATTACTTATTTTTTACGTACTTAACGATATGGGAAAAACGAACAGTGTGGCCCAGTTAGTTGATTTGGATGATTTGGTGCTAATGGATACCGTGCCACACGTGTAAATCTGGCTCTCGTCTTGTCAGCTTTGTTGTGTGTAATTAATTTTAATGTAATTATCTGTTATGTATATTTCATCCCTTGATTTATTTTCGATTTTATGCTTGTATACTTTTGAGATTCTCTATGATTCTTCAGAAGATTCTTAATTAGATTCACTGTGGGATATGTAGTATGTAATGGGAGATTTTGTTATAGGGGTCCCGTTGAAATTCTCTATGATTCTTCGGAAGATTCCTGATTAGATTCTCGAAGGCTATTCTGCGATTCTGGCAAGATTCTTCACTATAGATTCACTGTGAGATACTCATACAGAAAATGAGAGACTTTTTTAAAATAAGGATCCCTTCGAGATTCTCTGATTCTTCGCAAGATTCTTGATTAGATTCTCGATAAGGCTATTCTGCAATTCTGCAAGATTCTTGACTAGCAAGATATACAGTATATACGGACAATGAGAGATTTTGTTATGAGGATCCCTTTGAGATTCTCGATAGGCTATTCTGCGATTCTGACAAGATTCTTGATTAGATTCACTGTAAGATATACATATATTAAGCTAAGGATCTCCTTTCGAGATTCTCTATGATTCTTCACAAGATTCCTGATTAGATTCTCCAGGAGATGTTAAAAAAAAGACAACAATGACCAATATTTGGCAAAAGGGAGATAAGTACGCGATTGGGGAACTAAGATGTGAATGTCTATTTTTACCGTGTCGTCGGTTGTTTTTAATGTTTGGTGGGGGGGACCACAGCAAGGCACGAGACTCTTGGACATTCTTTGCTGCTCATGGACCAGGTTATCCCCTTCGGACTATTTTTAGTGTTTCCTCGACCCTGACGCTCCTGGGGTCTGCTGCTGCTGCTGCTGCTGCTGCTTACGTGTAATCTCGTAATCACTGACGCGTGTGATCTCCTTATCACACGTCATTTCGTCCTGTTTTCATATTATTTATGTATCATGTTTCATTACCTGGTTAACTCATATTCTATCGAATTCTTCTTAGTATTTCGGTTTAATTGTTTCATTTCATTATTTGATTGAACTAATTTCTTTTATATTATAATTTAGACACGGGTACTAATGTTGAAACTGAAATGAATTGTTTGTCTGTTGAATGAAAAAAAATTAACTGTCGTCGTCTATTTTAATTCTTTTATCGTTATCCTTAATTTAATTTCTACTCTCTCTCTCTCTCTCTCTCTGTAATTGAACAAGTTGGTCATTAATTGAATTAAATTTACAATATAACAATGATTGACAGTGATTAATTTTTAATTAGAAATTTCATCGGTAAAATCCAGTGTTGCCAATTATAGCTTGGGTTAATTATAAATTGTAATTAAGTGACGTTGAATTAACCTTATAGGGTTGCGTTTGTATAACACTCGAGATGCAAATGGCGAATCGACCAATCATACGGGTTCGACGTCTGTTTTTGTTATTTTTTTTCAGCTCTCGTTTCTCTATAGACTGTAGTAGGGTTATTCTAATGAGCAGCAGCTGCTGTTTTTGATTACCGATGGAAATGTATCATCAATAATATACTGTCCGATAGTTCAGTGACTTCCTTATTTTCATCCAGGCGCCTACTGGTGCGTTTATTGAAATGATCCAGAAGCGCCGGTTTTTTATGCAAATTTTGTAGCAATTAATTACGGGGATTTTTTTATTGGATTAGGTGAATGACTTTTAAATTACACAATAAAATGTAGTGAATTATTTGTCTGAGTTTTTGGGGAATTTTTTTAGATTGTCTGCATCGTCTGCGTGTAAAAGATTAACATGTGTTTATAAAAGCACCGCTATTGGGTTTCTGTTCTCGAAAACGACTGTTTTGTAAAATTGTGGACGTCTATGATAATAGTATGTAATGTTTTAATGTAATGTTATGTATGTTTGAATTTAATTTCGTAATTTAATTTCATTATCTTTGTTTAATTCCGTTACCGTTTGGAGTGTTGGATTCCACCTTTTCTTTTATTTTGTTATTATTTTACTGACGCTTATTACTAAATTTACTATTTACTTTAGTAGGACGAAACATAGACGAACTGGCAACGCTGTGTGATTTTAAATCTTTTGCTCTTGACCAGAACTGGGAGACGCTCTTGGTTATATTCAAACCGTTATGGCGCCATATTACACGCTTACTTTAACATTATTAAGATTAAGTAGTTGCTAAGATGTAGTGGCAAGTTGAAATCGCCTTATTCAGGTGTTTGAATTGGAAACATTTGTCCTTGGGTTTGAATTCCAAGGATTCGACAGTTAAACACAGGTGTTGGTCGAAATGAAAAGCGGTCGCCATATTTTTGTGTGACGTCAATCCAAAACTACGTGGGAGAAAGAGGTAGATAGATAAACTTGCACCAAAACAACAACACTTTTCATATGTTTGTAATTTACACATTTCAGTGCGTGTTTTTCTCGGATAATCGGACAGAATCCTGGAATTGCTTTTAGGTGCTCATATTGAGATTCTGAATTGCGGAAGTTGTGTTTAGTTTCTTGTCAATGGTCATTTGCAAGTTGTTGGGATTTTGGACAGGGGAATCGAGGGAGGCACGTGAAAACGGAGGCACACGCTGGGGATTTTCAAGGGATTCGCCCGTCTAAACATTGTGCGGCCTCTCTGGCTTCTGGCGACTTCCGCAACGGAAGGGCGAATGTGTGCAGCGAGATTAATATAGGAATCGGTGAAACGCTAATTTCATAATCAATACGGTGAAGCTTTCAAAGATTCTGTTTGTTTTTTTTCTCCTCTG
>JAIQCU010001513.1:0-19635 GCA_022114935.1 Leptestheria dahalacensis
GCTATTGAGGGATGACCTGCCTCCCAAAAAGCCTCAAAACTAGGCATTTCATGTGCCTGGATACTAGGCACCATGCCTCAAATAACGGAAAAGGGAAACTGGGCACTTAAGCGCCTGGAAACTGGGCACTTGGGTTAACAGTGTACGGCGAGGAACTTCTACGCAGAGGCGATTGCCCAGATCCAGCGGAGGTTTGACTTCAAGGACACCATCTACGAAAATCTTGCCTTCTTAGAGCCACAAAACGCACGATCCTTATCCCCTCCATCCTTGGTTCCTATGATTAGGAAGTACGCTCGCCCATCCTGGAAACTTGATCTCGCCAAACTGGACTCCGAGTGGCGGGAGCAAAGTTTTCCTTTATTGAAAGTGACGATTTCACAACGTACTGGAAAGCGGTCCTGTGCGCGAAAACGGCGAACGGAAAGTCAAAATATCCTGAACTTCGAAAACTAATTGGTTTTTTTCTGTTTGCCATTTTCAAACGCCGCTTTAGAGCGACTCTTCAGTCTGTTGCGAATAATTAAAAACGAAAGACGGACATGCCTTTCAAACGAATCTCTGAAAGGGTTACTGCTTGTACAGGGAGGTATGAGGAGAAGAGGAGAAACGTCCGACGCAGTTATTTTTGACAAGGATTTCGCAAAGCATTTGAACAATGTTAAAGCATCTGCCACTGTGAGTGACTTCAAAAATGCCAATAACAAGTGATGTGATGAGTTATTTGACGATTTTTCCAAGAATACATACGTTTCGTAATTTGTTTTTCATTGACGTGGAAATAGTAACAAGTGTAAATAATGAAGAGGACGCAAATGAAAAGGGAAGAAATTGAGAGAAAAAGTCGAATTCTGAAGCGAAAAAAAGAGAAAACTAGAAAATCCAGGAAAAGCGAAAAAAGCGAAAATCGCGCCGCCAAGTAGAGAAAGTCTGAATTTGAAAGTGGAAGCACTGCTGCCCGCCTATCCGTCGTGTTCTTTGTTCCTTGTACGCCTGGTCACACGGCGAGGAATATCTGCCAACAGGTCTCTACCGGCAGCTCACCGGGGCTACCAGCAAGAGAGAACTAGACAAACTAGACAATACTGTACGCTTTACACAGTTGACACCCACTGTCATCGACTGAGAAACTCCTTCACTTTCTCGTAACATCAATACAATTTAGTACAAAGAAACAACAATCATCGACACACCTAAACAACGCCAAGGAACGAACTCAAACAGCCGTCAACAACCTCTCAGCAAAATTGGCAGATTCCGTTTACCACCCAGCTCGGGGAAACCCTGAGGAGTAAAACATAACCAGCAGAAAATATATCAACCACAGCAACAAATTCGGCAAACCATACTGGATGACAAACGACAAAGTCCGACAAACCAAAAATCTCGCAGGTCACACGAAAAACTAACGACGAAATTAAAAGTAATAAAACTCGACTTCCTCCACCCAAAGCACGGACCACGGTTCTAACACGTCCGAACCCGACAGCGGCCACGAGGAGAAGAAGGAAGTTAAGTTGAACTCGTGCGTTGCCACATCGCCAATAAGACGGCAGAGCTCCAACGACACGCCACCTGCTATCTAGTGCGTGAACTATGTAACACTCAAAATTTCACTTCCATACATCTTGCTTCTCCACTGGAAAACATAGCAGGTCAACGATATAAGAATTTCTTCGACAGTAGTTTACATTTCTCAAATAATAATAACCTTTATAATACTGGCGAATCGTTAATGGCACAGAGAAGACTGTCAAACACAGTTTAAGGACTAAACTGGATTGCCGCTTGTAATGCCGGGCGCGACATGGTCCCTTATTTCGCAGTTCTTTCCTTTTTTCAAAGTGATCTTTCAAATTTTTTACATTTTGCTTGATATATTTCGCTATAATATAACTCGTCGAGGTACGTTTTGGTGTGTAGCTTGTGAGAAATTAAGTGGAGGCTAGTGGAAAAATTACGCGCTTTCAAACTTTCCAACATAAACAATGTGACGTCATATACTTTGCCTTTGTTTTCACGGGTTAGTCTTAAGTCGATCTGATAAAATGGCGATACGGATGTTTTTTTTTTTTTACACATAATAGACATCAGCAATCGGAAATAGCGTGCAGTCATTGAGTTACCCACACCGAGTAACATCATGAAGCTTTTGTCGGGAAGCCGTTGCGACTAGCGAGTGGTGGCAAGGTGGCGACCAAACACGTGCTCGAAAGGGTTCGCAATTTCCGTTAAATGCGTTTATATGCAACTGATTAGTACAATGTATCGTTCATTTTGTACCAGGTTCGTGGTCTAAAACCAGTAACGTTGGGAGCGGGACTGTGACGGGAACTTCAGCTACAGATGCAAGACTGTACCACAGCGCGTTGCGGAATGAGTAAACGTATAACAAGTAGCAAATGTCTTGATTGTATTTAAAAAGTAAGAAACTCACTGATGCATGAACTGAATCAATTTGGTCAGCCCATGCCTCACACGTTTTGTTGGCTGATTTTCAATACATGATTTGCAACGATAATGCATTCGAATTGACAAGCAGCATCGAGCTATTTCTTTGGTTAAACTTTCGGCGTGGCAGTTGAAACCCTCTTGCTGCAAAGTATGTGGTTTTCTCGGATCACGCAGCTCGTCGAAACAGCCTTCTCTGAGCAAGGCCTGCTGAGTGGCCACAACAGCTCTGCACAGATTGGTGTCGTTGGCAGCAGGAAATACTCCTTAAGCTGCAAAGCAGATCTTGACGACTGACTTCGAAGGATGTAACAGTCCTCCTTAATCCTGTTAAATGCAAACAAGGACTGTCAGTTTGACCACGCTTATAATAAGATGATATCTAGTTAAAATAATACCTCGTGGCATTGGAACCGCGTTCGGGAGTAGTAGGACAAGACGGTCGCTGAAACGCAAATCACCTGCTGTGAAGTAAGTCTAACAGATTTTTTAGCTCGGCCTTGGCATTCTGTTCTCCAGTCTCAAGTTCACAATCCATTGCTGAGATACTTCAGGTCGTTTCCACGGGAACTTAACACGGAAAAGCAGAAACTGTAAGTGGTTAATTTATGGAAGAACACGTGGCCAAGGTTAATTCCAAACATTTGATATACTTGCTCGAAAAAGCGGTATCCGTCAAGTGTTGAGTACCTTGTCTGGCAAACAAAGCAATAATGCTGCTTCGATGTCGTATATCACG
Source organism: Leptestheria dahalacensis (assembly GCA_022114935.1). Classification (NCBI taxonomy): domain Eukaryota; kingdom Metazoa; phylum Arthropoda; class Branchiopoda; order Diplostraca; family Leptestheriidae; genus Leptestheria; species Leptestheria dahalacensis. Next base: position 3,191 of record JAIQCU010001513.1, read on the forward strand.
GTATCGTTGCAATATTACAATTTACAAAACAAAACACTAAAAAGAGAATTAAAAGAGAACGTGTTTTACTTCTTTTCCGACTTCAACGCTCGCTATGCTGATAGCTGGTCGCCGCCATCTCTAGTGTCCTATGTGCACGAAGAGTACGACGTAAACCACTAATGCGCATCCCGCCACCTATCGACATTTAGAACAAGGTAACGTTTAAGGCGTTATCTTTTCACGGACAAAAATTCTCTGTGCCGACAAATATTGTCGGCCAAAACTGAAAAGAACAGGAGTTGGCCGACAACTATCATCACCTGAGGGCTTGCGAAGTAGTGCCCGGCAATGGTGGAAAAGATCACGGGCTCCTTCAACTTGTCTGCCCTGAGGGCGTTCAAGTTGTGCTGGAAAAACCAGTATCTCCAAACTGCTGAAAGGAGCTCCGTTCAGTATAACGTAATATCGTATAAGGATGCAGCTAACTCTATTATTTTCCAGGAAAAATACATGTTTTTAAGCATGAATCTCTCCGATATAATTCATTTACTTTAAGAATAACTTGATATGATTTTTTTGATGAATTGTCTTATTAAAATTATTATTTATTTTATTTTTTATTATATATGTATAATTTTGTATTACTATTAGTATATATTATACAAGCATTATATAATTATTATTTATTTATTATATATTATAATCTTAATATTGAATGAATAATTCGAGTTTGGACACTTCTGTTTACACTTTATCGTTGTCTGCTAGAGTTACGGGACGAGAATTTTTACGAGACCAAGGGGATTGCATGTCCCAGCTTTTTGGCTTGTTGTCCGTCAACATTTGCCGTCAATTTTTCGTTTGGTGAAAAGATAACGAAGTTGCTCGACAACGTTGCTCGACAATTCGAAAAGAACACGCGTTGCTCGTCAATTTGACGAGACGGGAAACTTTTGCCCGTGAAAAGATAACGCCTTTATTTACCGTTCCCTTCGCAGTTGTCCCATCATGTCTGAAGAAAAGCTTGAGCGATATTGTAAATATATGTTGTAGTTTTATATAGCTAAAAGATTCAGAAATACACTAAGGTGAAACCAAGTGTATTATTTATCTTTCTTTTTCTTTCCTCGTCTTCTTGTATAAAAATCAGTTTTCGTAATTTTTTCTGTCTTCCATGTTCCCCAAACAAAAAAAATAATTTAACAAATAATACTATAAAACGATCAAAGAAGGTCCGAGACGAGAAAGGGCCCCTATCCCAAATAACTGCTCGAAGCAATCCAAGTAGGAGCCGCCTGTTTTCCCGTAATTGAACATCAAGAATTTTAGAAATTAAAACGACACGCACACATCCTCGACAAAACAATAGGAAAATTGCAATACCGGGGTAATGCCGGGGAACTCTCTGGCCAGGTTCGCCATTAAGTAATCAGCCGCCTGCACCTTAGCGACGTACCCATTCTGTCACATACAAGAGACCAAAATTAAACGAAAGAAACGATCAACAATATCAGTTAAAACATACACTAACATAACAATTGCAATATCTCTAAATGGGAAAAAGTACCATAACTTAAATTGAAACTTGGATATTTAAGAACAAACACCAATGTCATGCAGTAACTATACCTGCCGTTCACCGCTGGTGATCTTGTCAATTAACAATGCTGCCAGCGCTTCCCAATCATTCTCATCCCGGGGGGAACGAAGCCTTTTCCCGCAGCAGCACGACAGTGCAGTCTATCCCATTGTATTCCTATTGCAGACAAAACATAAATTTACAAATCAATGAATTATATTTGAAAAAAAGAGAAAAGCTGTAAAATTCAAACTCTACACACCCCCAACCCCCCAAAAAAGGCGACTATAACAGTAATAAACTAACTGCACGATTATATTTTATCTGGTAACTTACATTCGACACGTCCACACACTGAGAGACGTTGTGGCCCAGCTTCCCACAGTGGAAACATTTACGCCTATAAGAAAGAAAACAAAAATTAGTAACATAATGACGTTTAAATAACTAAACTATCAATTTTTTTTATACGTGTCGTCTCTTTCTCCCATCAAAACACTCGAGCACTCGTTCCTCCAGCCAAAATACATCAACGCGAACGCGACTCCGTCCTGCCATCTAGCGATGGAAGCCAAGACCAATAGCCAGTAATTGCAGAAAACACACAAGATTCAAAACAGGACAAACACAGGCACAACCATAGAAAACTACCGTACAGCCCGTCCGTATAAACTCACCCACTCTCCAGCTCCACCCAAAATGATCCACCTTTTCTGTAACGTCCCATGGGGAAAAACAAAATTGTATGGGACCCCTCTGTCAGAGCACGGTTTTCTGGCACAAATTGGCATAGTTTAGTGTAGTACGACATTCATATTGCTCTGCCATACGAAACTACGTTGAAGGTTTTAACCTCATTTATAAGCTAATACCTCTAGCCGAGAGAGAAATAACCGAGTACAATAATTAAATGAAATAAAAATTAACACGACAATAAAACACTAAATAACCCATAGAACATCGGAACGTATGTTGCCAATCAGTGAAACGAGGCTCTCGTAAAATTAAGCAGTATAGGCTAATACTATTACCTAACTAAGTATATCACTAACCCTTCTGTCCCTAAAATGCGCGAAATAGCGCCGCGTACGAAAATACGTACGGGCGGCTGCACAGCGACATGATTAATTAAAAATTGAAATCCATTTCCTTAGCACCGATTATCCGAAACATCCGGGGCAATATTGCCTTTTAAATACGACAAAAAAATACCACGTGCGTACCACGTGGCGATATTATTCGTGAGTTAGATTTAATTTCAAGACGATCACCTTCATAATGCTAAACGACCTAATGAAACTCAGTCTGATAAATAAAGATGGTTTGCTGTTACTCTAAAATTATATCGCAAATTACTCGTCAACAGTAAATAATTTTATTTCACATTCCGTACCTCCGTTAACGTCGGTTTTAACCGGTGGGATCCAGCGCGCACGTGCAAATTAGGATTTTTCGCGCGCGACAGGTGAAAACAGGGGCCTAAGACCGACGACCAACGGGAAAACGACCACGTGGGCCCACACAGCGATTTAATTAATATGATAATCGTTACCAGATATAATCAAAGTCATAATAAATATGGTGTCCTTTGGGAAAAAATCCAATATGAATCCTTGCCATCAAAAGTTTACCAATGAAAACTGCGCTATACATAAACTAACATGTAATAAATTATAATAATATATTAAACATAATAAACTGACGCATTTTAAAAACTTAAAAATTTGACAACAATGTACTCGAAAGCGAAGACAACGGTCTGAAGTATGATGCGAAAATAAAAATTAAATATATGACAACGGTGCACCCTAAAGTAAAGAGAACGTTATGAAATAAAAAATAGAAAAACACATCGTCACCTCTCTTGCGCCCTGTCAATCCAACGCACAATCGCTGACACGCGTGACACGACCATTCAGACAGGCGTCTACTACAAGGTCAGATAATTAATCTCACAGGTGTACAGCAGCAATTTTTCTCGCTAATGACGAACCTACACTTTATAACCGTCACACGCTATTACTCTTTTTTAGATAGATAGATAGATGGAGTATGATATGATAGGTAGAGAGATGGATAGACAGACAGACAGACAATCAATCAGTCAGATAGATGACAGCGATAGAATGATAGATAGATAGATAGATAGATAGATAGATAGATAGATAGATAGATAGATAGATAGATAGATAGATAGATAGATAGATAGATAGATAAACAGATGATATAGGTAGACAGATGGATAGATAGATAGACAAATCAATGTCAGATAGAAGATAGAATGATAAGAGACAGAGGGATTGATAGATAGATAAAGATAGATAAACAGACGATAAGTAGAGAGATGGATAGATAGATAGACAGACAATCAATCAGTCAGATAGAATAGACAGATAGACAAGTTTATGACAACGTTGTTAGAATCAGCTGACCTAAATTCTGGAGTTACTAGTCGGTAGTTAAGTAGCTAATAATACGCTAAGTAAAGGCGAATGAGAAATTCAATTGGGATTGTTGAGAAAAACGCAATAAGCGCGTCTAATTATTTTGATGCTGGATTTTACTTGAATGTGTGCAGACCTTATTGAAAAAGCAGCTGTCCAGGTCAAATCGGTTGGACTTCAATCCTGAATTATTATAATCAATTTCTATAATGTGAAATGTTATAATAATATTCCTTTTATTCGAATCTTGATATTCCCCTGCTGTTCACAGCTCTTCTAAACAAGTTTTTTCCTTAAATTAAAAAGGTTGTTGGCAATTGTAGTTTACTATTACTGCCGTCACGTGCCGTTATTTTAAATTAGGTTTCTGGTAAGACAGTTGGATTGGGTCGTACTGATTTGATTAAATGGTATCTGTCGAGATTGAATTCAAGTCGGCAAAAATTAGTACGACTAATGTTGATACCAGGAATTCGTTTAAGTTATACGGTGAGTGACCTGTCTATCTATATATCGATCTATCTATTTATCTAACTATCTGTCTATACATCTGTCTATCTATTTCTCTATATACTGATGTACCTATTTAGCTATCTGTCTACCTATCTATCTATTTATGTGCCTATTTACCTATTCATCTATTTGTCTATGTATCTATCTGTCTGGACATATCCATCTATCTATTTCTATATACTTGTGTATCTATTTAGCTACCCGCCTACCTATCTTTCTATCTATGTCTATCTATCCATATAACAGCCTAGTTATCTATCTATCTATCTATCTATCTATCTATTTATCTACATACTTATCGTATCTATTTAGCTACCTTTCTACCTATCTATCTCTCCGCCGGTTTATCTATCTATATATCTGCCTATTCATGAATCCATCTATCTGTTTTCCCACTAACAAACTATCTGTCTGTCTAACGGACTACCTACCTACCCATTAGCTATCTATCTATCTGTATATTTATATCAATTTCGATCTGTCTATCTATGTTGTACCGCCAAAACCATTGAAATAATTTGTAGACAAGCAGGAATCTATTGTGGACGTTCTGAGATATTCGTTGATATTGTGAGACATGTATCCGATATGTATGCACTGTACGATAAGGATATGTAAAGGTATCTTAAAAGTACAAATGTCTAACAACAACAATGCATATTAATAATCTGTCAGTAGTATAACACGCCCTTTCACTTTAATTGTACAGGCACCAGGCTAAGCAATTCACTTCGGCGATATGGACGCCAATAACTCTCCCATTGAATGGGACACGAACTCTCAACCCTTGCCTAACAGAGGTAATAAGTACCGAATGATCTACACAATCCCCTACCTCCTCAGAACAACATGTGATACCGTGTGCAATTTTAGGCCCGTAAACTAGGAAACAAGGCCCGATATTGCACAATTTCCATTGGGCCGCGAGAGGCGAGTTTCGGCCCTGCTTAAAAGTAACTTGTTAGACTTATTGTAGTTGTTGGCCGTGGGTTGCCACTAGTGGTTTAGCCATGCCCTTCATGTTAACAGTTGTTGAATTCGACTTGCTTGTTCTTCTAATTCAAAGGCAGCAACTGGACATTGAACATTTGAACAAACAAATGAGAATTTGTTTGGTTTGAATCTGTTTTTCATTTTGTGACTCGTTGTTGAGAAATAGCCGTATGGAGCATCACGTCATAATGCATAAGCAACTTGCACGTTGATATACTCAAAGCTTGTTTCCAGTCTTTCGGCGCTGGGTCTAAGGCTGTTTACTCGACTGATAAATAATCAGCGATTAACAGTTACACTATATGATGATTTAAAAAAAAACCTTTATACATCAGATACGAGCGTGTTTTATTGATTTAAATGAAAAGTTAAGTGGCATTAAATATCTACGGTCTATATACTGCCCAAGCATTGGGCGGGTTTCGCTGTTTATAGACCGTAGATACTATTTGTTCTTCACTCGAGTTTCAGGGGATTTTTATAGACCGTAGATACTCCGTATCACGGCCTATTGAATGGGACAGTAGATACTCCGTATCACGGCCTATTTATCGTTCACTCGAGTTTCAGGGGATTTTACTTTTCCTTTTCCTTTTCCTTTTTATAGACCGTAGATACTCCGTATCACGGCCTATTTGTTCTTCACTCGAGTTTCAGGGGATTTTACTTTTCCTCCTTTTCCTCCTTTTTATAGACCGTAGATACTCCGTATCACGGCCTATTTATCGTTCACTCGAGTTTCAGGGGATTTTACTTTTCCTTTTCCTTTTTCTNCGTGTTTTATTGATTTAAAGAAAAAGTCAGAGCCATCAAAGTATCTACGGTCTATATACTGCCCAAGCATTGGGCGGGTTTCCTTTTCAACTGTCCTTTGCGGGAAACGTCTGCATTTTTCCGCCGCAACACCAGCGTAAAACCATTTCTCGACTGAAGGAAAACTAAAACCCCCTGAAAGTCGAGTGAACGATATATAGGCCGTGATACGGAGTATCTACGGTCTATAATCAGTCAAGTTCAACAGATAACAAAGCGGGTCGGTCCCTTTCTTTCATGTTTATTTTTGTACGTAGTTCGGCGTTTCTCCGCTAGGGAACGCCGTCCTCGATCTAGTAATGGCCGTCACTGTTGTTTCGTGACAATTGTTTGTGTGCATCTCGCTCTTTTTCAATGCGCATTTAAATACGGACCTGCAACTTTTACGCAACACGAGAAACGGCGCACTTCGGAAATGCCGAGCTCTTCGTTCCGTTTCCCGTTGTATCCGCTGCGGAGGTCCAAGAGGAAAGGAGTCAACAGAGGCGCATCTTCACGTGCAAACTCAGGTTGGTGGACACACAACAAGGACGGCCATTATTATTTTGGTCGCTCCTGTGCATACGCCGTATTGGTTCCCTGTACATAGAGCTTCGTTTCCTATACGTGAAAAATCTAGCATGTCATATTGAGATAGTTTAGCGTTGGAGAATACTAGCTAATTAGTTTAGCTGTATAATAGCGTCAATTCTAACACGTAACAGATTCCCTTTGTTACGTGTATCGTGACGAAATGGCGTTGCTCGTTTCAGATCCCGAGGATGCGGCTGGCGAGTCCTCCGCAGCTTCCAGTAGCTCGTCGCCCGCGGCCAGTGGAGCGGTGAGTCCCGTCCCGTTTCAGCCGGTCACGTCACCCGCCATAGGTCTCGTCGGACCCAGCGGGAACCCACCTCAGGTAAAAGAAATCTTCAACGTAACGGCTGATAAAAGCCCGTTTTCAGGTCTAACGTCCATTATGTTAACTTCAATATAGATGAGTCATCAATCCCCTTACGACCTACGGAGAAAGTCTCCCTGTCAGGATCCCGCGACGGGAGCCACCGCGCCGGTGTGTCCTGGACCGTGCAATCCCACTGGTAACTTAATCCCGTTTCTGTAAATGTTGACCGAAACGTGAATACGATCTCTCGTCAGGTGCCGCATCCACGAGCGCAGCGTGCGCCGGACCCAGCGGCTATTCGTCTTCCATGCTGCCCGCCAGGAAACGACCCAGAAGAGCTTGTTATTCATCAAACGAAAGTAACATTCTTCACCTAATTAACGTTTTTGATGGTTCGGTATCACAAGTTACATTACCCGCAGGTGGTGGTTCGGGCAACGCGGCTCACTATCTTCAGTACGAGCTTCCCGACGAGGTCCTCATCTGTATCTTCAGCTATCTGCTGGAGCAGGACCTCTGCCGAGTTGGCCAAGTCTGCAAACGCTTTCAAACAATCGCCAATGACACCGAACTTTGGTATTCACTTTTCAAATGTTTCTCCTATTTATTAGTACAATACTAATAAAATGATTTCATTCTCAGTCATAAAAAATTATAATAATGAAATATGAATTAATTTATTAATTTTCTTATTTTATTGGATTGTATTAAATGTGATAATATTAATAAATCATTATCATTTGTCAACTTTTCCAGTTTTTCAAAGCCTTGATTTTAGCTAATCATTAGTCAATGACTAGATTTCTTATTACCTAATAAAACGCTCGAGTGGTTAATTAGGAAAACCCTGTATCAGCGCGTGTACGAGTACGACGTGCCGCTGTTTCACATGGGCGTCTGCAAGTACGAGTTCATCGCGCCGGAGGACTCTGAATTTGAAAATGCCTGGAAGGAGAGTTTCAAGCAGCTCTACCATGGAGTACACGTCAGGCCGGGCTACCAGCAACTGGCCATTAGTAATCCAGCTCGTTTTAAAGGTTCAACTCGCCTTTTATGGTTGATACAGTATTGACATCATTCTAATTATTATATCGATTATCACGATTTTAACGCGATAAATCATCTAGACAATCATAGAAATAACAAGTTAATTATACTTAAAATTTCAGTGACAACTAAGATCGACTTATTTTACCACAAGTAATTCAGTGAAATATCATTGCAGTAGATGCTAAAACCGTGTTGTATTTAATTTTTAAAAAAGGATAAAATAACTGTAATTTTACCTGAATTAAGTTAAACTGTAAATTTTGAACGAGAAAATTTTAATTCACAGTAAATTGTTGTAAAATAACCGAAAACTGTAATGACTCGTCTGATTTTGGTTGTTGTCGGTGTTGAAGTAGGTCGTTCGATCGTCTACTTGGACACAATTCAAGCGGCGCTGGAGTACTTGGACGAGAGCGAGAACCCTTTAGTTTTTGTCCACAAAGGCGTTTACCACGACGAGTACCTGGTGGTGGAGACGAACGTCAATATCATCGGTGCATCGGGCGGCAACGTGGCCGAGAACGTGATCATCGAGCGAGATATCAAATCGACCGTTTGTTTCACGGAAGGGGCGCGTTCGGCCTATCTGGGCTACGTTACTCTCAAGTTCTGCCCCGATATTGCCTCGTCGGTGCCGCACCACAAGCATTACTGCCTGGAAATTGGAGAGAACTGCTCACCGGTGGTGAACCACTGCGTCATTCGGAGCACTTCCGTCGGTCGGTTGTTTCACATCTTCTTAACCGAATTTTTTTTCCCCTCAAATTCTTACTTTTATTAAATTGTTTTAAATAAAATTTAATTTAATTTTTATTTTTTTTTTAATTTATATAAATTCGTATTTGTTATAATTTTGTTTAGTTTTAGTCTTTGATACTTTTATTTATTTTTGTAAATTTTTTTAGTTGGAACGTTCCATGTAATAGGATAAATCAAGTTTATGTAACATTTAAGTTTAAGTTGCGATTTATTGATTAATATTAACATTGTCTTGTAAATTAATAGTTCTGTACAATAGAAGGAGTCGAGTTTTTGGAATAAGCAAAATTTAAAATGGAATTTCTGGTTATTAAAATTGATTTAAATTAAATCGTTCTGGTGAAATAGAGAAAGTCAAGTTTGGATAACATTTTAATTTAAATTGAAATTAATTACTATGACAATTAAGTTATAATTAGTTCAGTACAGTAATTAAAGCCGTTGAAATCGAATAAATGATGTCAATTTGTAAGATAATCCAATAATTAAATTTTATAATTCGATCGTGAAAGACTTGATGTAAGTCTACTTCTGATGATCTTGAATAGTTAATATCAATCAATGTTTTGTTGATTTGCGTTTAGTGGGAGCAGCGGTGTGCGTGAGCGGAGTGGGAGCGGAGCCGGTGATCCGACGCTGCGACATTTCGGACTGCGAGAACGTGGGCCTGTACATCACGGACCACGCCCAGGGACTGTACGAGGACAACGAGATCAGCCGCAACGCGCTGGCCGGAATCTGGGTGAAGAATCACGCCAACCCGGTGATGCGGCGCAACCACATCCATCACGGCCGCGACGTCGGCATCTTTACTTTCGACAACGGCCTCGGCTACTTTGAGAGCAACAACATTCACAACAACCGCATTGCGGGATTCGAAGTCAAGGGTAAATTTCTAGGTTATTGTCATTTTGGGTTGATTTCCCCTTTTTTTTTATAGAAATTTCAGTTCTAATAGTCATTATTATTGATTGTATTATTGTTGTAATCTTTATGACTATAATAGTACTGGGTTAATTTCTAAATAATTGGATTGGTTTCAATTATGTTTCAACTATTCAACTGAATTAAAATCTCATTGCTAATATCGGCTTCGTTTGTAATAGTCTACGGAACGTGAATGTCTTGACGACAGTCAGTATTATTTTTGTAATATTTTCTTGAATTTGTGTGATTGAAATAATATTGGTTTAATTTGAAACTAATTGGAATATTCATTATGCTACTGAATTTAAATCATTTTTTAATATAATTTAATTATTAATTATAAGATTTAATAAGTATAAATATTTATTTAATTTACTATTTTAATAATCAATGAAATCTAATTAATATTATCGTACTGTAATTTATTTAAGTATTTGTAGTTTAAGAGTTAAAATAATCACCTATTAAAGTAAAACATGTAATAATCATTACTTGCCTTGTTGGAAAATCAAAGACGATTTAAAACAACGAACCCGAGTCAGGGCCAACTTTTAATTCAAGTAGTAATTAACCTGAATTCAGTGTTATTGCAAAGCTGTAATTGAATCGATACCAACAGTTGAATTGGAAAAAAATTAACCGGAATTGTCGGATGGTAATTTGACGACGGAATCTTTTTTTTTCTAAATTGCGATTAGAATTGATGTTTGTCTTGTAATATGTTGCAAATGAGTTAACGAGCGCGCGGCATGCGGGCGGAAAAATAGACGAACAGAAGGAACGCGCCATTGGGAGAAAGTGGAGCCGGGGGGGAGGGGAAAGGAAAAAAATGAAGAAAATTGGATTCTGGTTAAGTGCTTGGCAGCGTGGCTCGAGACAAGACCATTACGGGTGCACAATTAAATTATTTTTGCAGCGAAACTGAAGTGAAATGGAGCCGAATTTGAAACTGAACGAAAATGTGCAGCAAAAGTTTGGTTTTTAATTTTAATTGTATTGCCATTTATGTGAATTCGCTAATCCACTTAAACTAACTTAACGAATTGATTTAAAAGTAAAATATTTTAATATCATACTAATTAGAATCAGTAATTAGTAAGTAAATTTCCTATTGGTTAAGAAACATGTTTTTGTTGTTATATTTTATTATTTCCTATTTATTATTATCATTTCTTTTTTTAATATATTGAATCCAGCCGGGGCGAATCCGACGGTGGTCCGCTGCGAGATCCACCACGGCCAGACGGGCGGAATCTACGTCCACGAGTCGGGCCTGGGTCAATTCATCGAGAACCGGATCCACTCGAACAATTTTGCCGGCGTCTGGATCACGTCCAACTCGAACCCGACCATCCGGCGCAACGAGATCTACAACGGCAACCAAGGGGGCGTGTACATATTCGGCGAGGGGCGTGGCCTGATCGAGCACAATAACATCTACGGCAACGCCCTGGCCGGAATTCAGATCCGCACCAACAGCGATCCCATCGTCCGGCACAACAAGATCCACCACGGCCAGCACGGGGGGATCTACGTTCACGAGAAGGGGCAGGGACTCATCGAAGAGAATGAAGTCTACGCCAACACTCTGGCCGGAGTTTGGATCACCACGGGTTAAATTAACTTAATTATAATCAACTTTTATATATTTATACTGTTTGTTATCTTGTTTTAATTTTAATTTTTTTAAATTGGACTACCGCAGGATCGACTCCGGTGCTCCGGCGCAACAGAATCCACTCTGGCAAGCAGGTGGGCGTCTACTTCTACGATAACGGTCACGGCCGCCTGGAAGATAACGACATCTTCAACCACCTGTACAGCGGAGTGCAGATCCGCACCGGGAGCAACCCCATCATCCGCCGGAACAAGATCTGGGGCGGGCAGAACGGCGGGGTTCTCGTCTATAACGGTGGACTGGGTGTGCTGGAACAGAACGAGATCTTCGACAATGCCATGGCTGGCGTCTGGATCAAAACCGATTCCAATCCGACTCTCAAGGTTGTTATTACTAATTGGGTCTCTCTGACTAATGCGCATTAAGTTTAATTGTAATTAGTTTAGATTGATATTAACCGATCTACAAAGCGTTCTATTAATTTATTATTTCTACTAATTCATTTTTACAATTGAAATTAATTGGTTTTCAGTACTATTTCATCTTTACTTTAATTGTGATTAGGTTATCATAATCGCGAGCAATTAACTCTAAACTTGATTACAAAGTCGTTAAAATGAACGCTTTCTACGACATCATTTCGTTCTTTATTTTTAATATTACTTAAGTTTTTCCATAATTTAAATACAGAAATAATTGGACGCCGTAATGCCTGTCCACCTATTAAAGTTAATTGTAATTAAGTTTTCCATCGTTGGTGGCCATTTTTTCTTGGAGATTATTCTTACTATTATGCAACAGAGAAATAAAATATTTGACGGACGCGACGGCGGGATCTGCATCTTCAACGGAGGCAAAGGCATCCTGGAGGAGAACGACATCTTCCGCAACGCCCAGGCGGGGGTGCTCATCTCGACCCAGTCGCACCCGATCCTCAGGAGAAACCGAATCTTTGACGGCCTGGCAGCCGGCATTGAAATCACAAATAACGCCACCGCCACTTTGGAATCCAATCAGATCTTCAATAATCGATTCGGTGGACTGTGCCTGGCATCTGGAGTCACACCCGTCTCCAAAGGTAAGGCCGCCAAGCAAAAAATTAAAAAAAAACGGCTTCAGATAACTGCAGTAAATTGATAATTACAAATTTTATGAATCAATCCATTCAGTCAAGGTTTGCGTTTTTAATACGATTGTATTTCTACTGTTATTATAATTAACTTAAGTTAATAGTATTGGTTATACGAGGCTGTGATTTTACTATGACACGCTTAATTGAATTTCAATTAAAGTTTATTGCAATTGGAATTAAATGCTGGGCAAACGAGGAATGAAACTATGATCGAAGCGATTTTGAAAATTACATTTAAGTTAAATTGAAAATACTACACATATATGAGTTCAAGGTTGGTGTTTAAAATACAACATGAAGTAAGTCATAGTAAAATCACAACCAATACTATTAACTTAAGTTAGTTACAATAGCATTAGCAATACAACTTTAAAATTAAATTTCAGTTAAAGTCTAGTTACCTCTAATAGAGGCACGTGTGTCTCTTAATCGGATTATAGTTCGACGTGTGTGAATGTTTTTTCCCCCTCTTTGGTTTCTGATGAATTAACCGCGTTGTTTTTGTTTTCCAATTTCCCATCATTTAATTTTTTTGTTTAATTAAGTAAATTATAATTAAATCTGTAAAAAAAAAGTGTAGGAAGGATAACCGGGCAAAGATGATTGAGTTTTTGTCTGTTATTTGTGAGAATTTATTCGAATTTAAAGTTGTTTATTTGCGCAGGCAACAAAATCTTCAACAACCAGGACGCGGTGGAGAAGGCGGTGAGCAGCGGCCAGTGTCTGTACAAGATCTCGTCGTACACGTCGTTCCCCATGCACGACTTCTACCGGTGCCGGACGTGCAACACGACCGAGCGCAACGCCATCTGCGTCAACTGCATCAAAACGTGTCACGCGGGACACGCCGTCGAGTTCATCCGTCACGATCGATTCTTCTGCGACTGTGGCGCCGGTACCCTGTCCAATCAGTGTCAGCTCCAGGGCGAGTCCACCCAGGATACCGACACCCTGTACGATTCAGCAGCCCCCATGGAATCTCACACCCTCATGGTCAACTGAACGGCAAATTGAACAGGAAAATCTTCAAAAAAGGAAGTATATATTTATAAATAAATATATATATATATTAAATGTATTACGATTAAAGGAAACACTCGTTGTCGTGGGTCTCGCTGATGTAGTGGTGTACAAAAGTGCCATTCTCTCTTTCTCTCTCTCTCTCTCTGTCTTTTGGAATTTTTTGGAATTTTTTTTCTCCTGTGCATTTCACGCGCTGCTGGTGGGTCCTTCACCGATTCTTTTTTAATTTTTTTTAGAATAATTTTACAATTTTTCTCTTTCTAAAATTTGTGTCCGCCATTTTGAAAACGTTGATGCGCCTTTGACGATCGAGTGTTTCCCTTATGCAAGTGGAACAAGTTTCGGTCATTTTTGTGTGTTGGTGTGTCCATCACCAAATGACTTGAGTTATTTGTCTGTCTACTTTAAGAGTGGTTTTTAGCTTCAATTTGCGCAAATATGTCGGAATTTACCTCCTTTTCTAAAGAGTGGCGTTATAAGGTGTGTGTGTGTGTGTGAAGAAGCGCGGTCGGTTTACACAATTGCGATCGAGTTGAACGAAGTTGCCTCATGTTTTGTCCGCCCCTCGCGTATCGTTTTTTTTCGTAATTTTTTCCCATGTTTTTTTTTTAATACGAAATTTTGCGAATTTTTTGCCATTTTTTTGCAAATCTATTTGGCCTTTTTTTCCAGAATTTTTTTTATGCAAATAATTTTCCCCTGTGCGTATAAAACGATTAAAACAAACAGTTGTAGAATGGAGGAGCGAAATAAAATGGAAATGATGAGAAATTTGGAGAAGTTGGAAGAGTTGTTAGGGAAAGGGGAAGTTGTTTGCGAGTCACGCACATTGCCGCAAGTGTGCAACTTCTATTAGCCAAACGGCAGACTAGACTGTTTTTGTGTTACAATCCCAGCTCGGTGTAATAGAAACGTTTGAAACTAATTGACAAGCAACTGTCAAGTTTCTAACAAGCCGTTACGGTGTTTTACATTATAGAAATATTAAATAAACTTAGGTTGATAGATTGATGGATATAGATAGGTAGATAAATGGATAGACAGACAGGCAGTATGATGATACGTAGTTAGGTAGATAGATAAGTACAGAGACAGTTGGATGGACAGGTGTCTCGATCCTTGGATATAGATAGGTAAGTAGATAAGTAGGTAGATATATAGTATAGACAGGCAGTTATATGAGACGTAGTTAGGTAGACAGATAAGTAAAATGACAGTTGGATAGACGGATGTATAGGCAAATCGATCCTTAGATAGGTAGATAGGTAGATAGTATAGACAGGCAGTTAGATGAAAAGTAGCTAGGTAGACAGATAAGTACAAAGACAGTTGAATAGACGGATATATAGGCAAATCGATCCTTAGATAGACAGTTAGATAGATAGATAGATAGATAGTATAAATAGTATAGACAGGCAGTTAAATGAACCGTCAGCTAGGTAGATAAGTACACAGACAGTTGGATGGACATATATATAGGTAAATCAATACTTAGTTAGATAGATAATTAGATATGTAGCTAGAAATGTACAAGTAGATAGATAGACAGGTAGTATGATGACATGTAATTAAGTAGACAGATAAGTACAAAGACAGCTGAATAGACAGATATATAGGTAGATCGATCCTTAGATAGATAGATAGATAGGTAGGTAGATAGACAGGCAGTTTGATGATACGTAGTTAGCTAGATAGGTGAGTACAAAGATAGTTGAACAGATAGATAGATAGGTGATAAACAGGTAGATAGATAGACAGGCACAACAGGCAAGTGGATACTTAAACAGTATTGAATATGAAATTAGTTTAACTGACGGGTTTAATATTAAAGATGGTAACGACTGTAGACAGCAGAATATTGATGAAAAGGATTAAGAAAGAAAAGGAGAGAGCAAAGGAAATTTTCGCTGGAGATATTGTTGGCTACGGAGATTTATTGATAGCGTGTTGTTGACGTGACCTCGACATAACCGACCCAAAGTGCAGACCAATGGCCATTAAAAATAACTGCCGAGATATGATACAGGGGGTTGCCAAGACAAATAACTGACCAACCACCGGGGACCCCGGGGTGAGTTACGCGAAAAAGACGGTCCGCTGTTGTATACGTGACACATGGGGGGTTCTCTCGGTTGAATGGCTGGGCGGACACTTGAGTAGTGCCGGTGGTTAACGCGAAGATGGCTTGATTGATTTGCAGATTGTTTCTTCATTGGATTATGATTGGATTGCTGGTCTTGTCCAGACAGAAAACAGATAGGTGGATCAATAGATAGCTAGTTGGATGGATGGATGGATGGATAGGTAGATAGATTGACACTTGACAGACTGTTATGATTGGATTGGTGGTTTTATACAGACAGAAAACAGATAGGTGGATCAATAGGTAGCTAGTTGGATGGATGGATAGGTAGATTGACACTTGGCAGACTGATAGATAGAAAGACATAGATGGGTTGATAAGCAGGTAGACAGATAGACAGATGGACAGTTATGTAGATAGATAGATAGACTGATAGATAGTTAGATATGTGTACCGATAGATAGATACACAGACAAGATAGGTGGGTAGGTAGGTAGATAGGCAAATAGATTGGTAGGTCATTAGATAGATGGGAAACAGGTTGTATAGATAGATAAGTAGACAGATAGATGGGTAGATAGTTAGACAGACAGGATAGATACCAGTCCAGTCGCTTGCTCTTTTGCATGTGTTAGTTGTAGTAGCTTGA
>JAIQCU010001514.1:0-19572 GCA_022114935.1 Leptestheria dahalacensis
ACCTTCATTCTGTCTCCCGCTAATGAATGAACTGTGGTTCCTTGAAAGGGAGGATGAATTGCCAAAATACAAAACTGATTAGGTTAAAAACATTGTGTATTTATCAGGCGGAATACCTTACGAAGAGTAACATACAAATGATGCGTCAGGGTTTGATAAAACAACTGCATGGTATTTTTTTATACAAGATTTGCCCTTTAGCACACGGCTATCCCGGCGATGCCCAACTTGTCGGCTGTCGACGCGTCTCGTTTGATTTTCCGAGTCCTACCTGGACGACTTGTCGGGTACTGAATCATCCGACTCAGATCCACGGTGTACGAGGCTCCAGCGATCAGAACGCTGAACTGCTTCTCGCCGTCGTTGTAACGTGCCTCCAACTGCTCCCCAGTTTTGGTATCGTACTGCCACCAACCTGGGAAGTTATACGTGTTGTCGTTCAGACTATTGGTAATGTTTCATTTAAGTTAAATTGTACCTTGATTTCCCTGATAAAACCAGGAATAGCCTTCATCTCGTTGCTCGTTTTCCTCACTATCAACTGGGACAAGTTTCGGCCTTCGAAAGAATCCCCACGGGATGGCGGCTCTGCACAACGGGCACTGACGAGACTGAAACGATGCTCCTTTAACGCAGAGGAAGCAGAATATGTGACTGCATGGAAGTTCTGTCGGCTGGACGCACGCATCCAGGCAAACTGAACACTCGAGTTGAGTGTTTGCCCTTTTACTGCTCAAAGGCGCTTCTGCCTCATGAACTTCGTCAAGCGAGTTGGTACCACTGATACCTTCTCCTTGCAACTCTGGAGATTGATTCGTCCTGCTTCTTTTCCTTCCCTGACTTGCGCAGCCTCGCCTGGGTCTCCCAGGACCTCGCTTGGAATCGGCAGAACTCATACTCTGTATATCAAAGAAATACGATACAACACTATTAACAACAACATAAGTAATGTCGAGTTCTAAACTTGTTTCTGATCATAAATATTTTGACTACTTTCAAAATCGAGGTTTCGACGCTTAGCACTTTACATAAAGAGCGCTACGTTATCTACTTCAGTATTAACGTTCTAATTACCGTGTTATATTATTAGCCAAATCTTATCAGTAACTGCAAAAGATCATCATCATGGAGTAACGAAAACGGAATGTAAACAAGCAACGACCACGCAACGACGCTTAAACGTAGTTTTATTGAGTCAACCTTGGTCGCTTCTAAACGGCGACCGGTGGCCCGTCGCCAACGATTTGGCAACACAAACCCCGGTTTTTCATCTTAAATTTCATACAGAAACTAGAAACTTGCAAACTGAGTACAATACCGTACAGTTTAAGAAATTCTATGTCTTAAATTTGTTTGATCTAATTCGAAGGTGACGAATAGTTAACTTTAAATGGCGGTGTAACTAGAAAAACGTCTAAAATGATACGTTGCGGTTAATAATACAGAATGCTACGTGATTCAAATTGATAGACATGGAAATTATAAATACTGAACGATTCTAACGGAAGTACCAGGATGACTCTACATGGAATCAGAATATAAAAAGTGTGACCGTAAACTTAATACGTTAAAGGGATAAAACTGGAACCAAAATAAACTCTGTGTCATATGTGACGAATGTGAAACAACAAATATGATTTGACTCCTTTACTTGACAAACATTAGCGATGAAGCCGCCCTTTGCAGCGCGTCAAGGAGAATGTTTACGTGGTTTGATTGACTGAAGACAAGATGCACAAGACAATCTTAGTGTATGATACTTTATCATAAGCTGGTTAGTTTACTTTAACTTTAATTATATGTAGACATTCTGGCAGAATTCCATTACTAACCATGTTAGATAATTTTACCTATACTTATATTACGAATAATTGACTAATGTGCAATCGAGGGCTTAAACAACCGGGGAAAGGTTGATTGCATTTTGCTCCTAAACTTGCAAAGATATAGCGACACAAAAAATGTCGTGTGTAGGCCGAGACATAAGTAATGCAATTGGTAAGTTTCGCTCAAATCGGTTTGTTAGTTTCGCCAAGAAAAAATCCTAAAAGTTGCGAATTACTACCATTCTTCAAGTTTTTTTGAGGTCGTCATTCGCAGTAGACGACATACGCGGTAGACGACATGTAGCAGTCATGCGGTTTCAGTATAACATGATTCTGCTTCTGGAATTGGCCCCATCCAGCATTTTCAGCATACTGAAATTAGCTTCAGTACGATTATGCATGCGTAGCAGCAGATCGGAGTTTGGTCGTTTCATCAATTGCCTTGCATTCAGCAGCAAGAAGCATGTTCAGCATGTAACAGCACGCGATTCAGTAGGGACAGGGCATGCTGCGACTTTGCATTCGGGTGCTAAACAATGTGTGTCAGATCACGGCAATATTAGTTTTTTTCCCCCCAGCTGACGTCTGAAATTCGATGTTGCCGATCTGACTGAATTCACGTACAAAATCGCTGTATACTGCTAGTACAAACTACTTTCTAAATGAGTAAACAGAAGGTTTTTGACAGGACTAAGTAACCTTACAGGGACGACTGAAAGACTGCTTAAAACTACAGCGAGAAGTTGTTTTCAACGAAGGGTCTTGGATGTATTACTTTTGATTACGAAACCATAACGCTTCCTGGCAGAATTTTCACGGTGCATTGGGTTGCCAACTTTGCACTAGGCGCAGTTTCTTCAGGATTGATTCAAACTTATCCAGCGCCGGTGTAGGATTTCTCACCTGGACCTGGGATTGGCCAGGTTCTTCGCTGCTGCGGACGGTACGCGGGAAAGTGAGCAAAGAAAACCCGCTGGATGCAGCATCCCCATCATTCTTTTGACCGCTGAAACTCACAACCGCTTGAGAACCATCCAGCGTGCTGATAACTGCGCCATCTTCAGTCGGGTGGAAGTTGACTGATGTTATGACGGCCCTCTGAGCGAGGCAAAGTATTGCTGCAGGGCTACCACTGAAGACGTCAAACCAGTAGAGACAGCCATCTTCGCTACCCGACAGCAAGTAGGTACCGCACGGTGATACCGCGCTTGTCAACCGATACCTGTGAGTCATAATTAGACGTTTTAACTTATGCGTCAGTCACGTGACCATTTCATAAGACCTTATAGGCTTTCATGCACATAGAAAATCAACTATCACAAGATATCAAGAAGACGAAAAGAACGCAATCTTTCCATACATATAGTGAGAGAACTTCAGCTGATCACCAGGCCGCCAATATGGCGAATCCCGTACCGCAAAAAGCTGAAACATATATATAGTTATGGAGGTCATTCTAAACTTATCGCGGTTTTAATTTAGTATAATTAATATTACCGTTTCATTTAATACCCACAGACTCCCCTCGTGCTCATCGTTAATTTACCTGGAATTGCAAGCTCCCTTATAGACAGTCAACAGAAGCCCAGAAGTGGAGTCAATGGCGTAAAGATGACTGTCTCGTGCATGGACGAATATCCGGCTATTCTGCGGGTGTTCAGACATCCAGTTTAGAGGAGCCAGCCGACCAGTCAGCGTCGAAACTTCTATAGATCTAAGTATTTCGCAATCAGTATTATCTATTAGTACTCGAAATTGATATGAATAAGTTAACATCACTTGTTATGCACTACCTTATGAAGTATGATGCGTGCAGAAACACAAGCTAAGCAGTGGAGATAATAGGGTACGTTACAAGGCTACATCGATTCTAGTTTAGACGACGTCTGCTTACTTATAAAACATCTTTCGTAATTCGTAGGATACATGTTTTATCATGATTCAGTAATCCAAAAAACACTGAACGTTTTGTTGAAGCACTCCCATACCTGATGGATTCAATAGAATGTCCGTCGTATGCCCACACAATTACACAGCCTGCTGAATCGCCGCTGTAAATGGTTGCCCCATCCTTCGCCCACAGTAAGCAGTATACAGGTGCCGAGTGTTTCACATAGGATCCGCACAACTTGGACTTATTTCTCTTGAGAGTCCACAGCCGCACTGCTTTATCAAAGCAGGCAGTTGCTACAACGGTGGTATCCCCCGGTTTGAATTTGGCGCCATACACGAACGAAGGATGTCCTAAAGTAACGCAAGTCGCTGTGTCGACATCCCAAACGCGGCAGGAACAATCAGCTCCAGCGGATAACAAGATATTGGATTCATTACTGGAAGACCAGTACAGTTCGTAGATGTTCCCTTTATGCCCTCGAAGCTTAGTGAGGGAGCGACCGTCAGTTGAACGGCATATCTGAATCACACCATCAGCAAAAGCACAGGCCAGAAACCGGCCATCCAGGCTATACTGGGCCATTAGACATCCAGACTTGTTGCTTAACGAAAATAGTCTGGACTTGACAAGTGAAACTTGTTGACCAGGAAGTCGTTTCCCTTTGAATGGGTTTGCTAAACTTGTAGTTTCTGCCTGTTGAATATCGCTGGAAGTCGATTCGAGTTTCTCCGAAGTTTCCTCTTCTGGAGGAGCAGTTACTCCTAGATCTGCTGAAGAGAATCTTCGGACTGTAACGTGCAGAGTCGATGAGAGTTTCTGTTTCTCGGTGTTCTGATACCATCGGTGAATGTTATCTAGTGTCAAGCTGGAACGAAACAGAGTGCGATTCAAGGCGGAAGCCGGAACGCGGAAGAGTTGCAGTCTTATCTTTGAATCTAAATGTCGGATCCCCGTTCTGCTGACCAGCCTTAGAAAGCCCCAAGCTACCGGTTTACCTTAACGTAATGGTTATAGGTAGTTAGATGCAAGAAGCTATAGATTGAACTGAGATACATACTTAAAGAGGAGTTATCTTTTCCAAGCTGATGGCATACCCCGAAGAGGAGCACAAGAAACCGTAGTTCGTCTTCTGGTATATTCAGCTTGAAGGTCAAAGGTTCCTCCCATGAAGAATGCAGCAAGTTACAGCGACAAACGTTTGAGGTGTTAAGCACAGTAAGGCTCTGCAAATCCTTCAGGTAATCTCCCTCTTTCTCAGAGTACAGGTTTACATGTACTGTCATTTTTGCAGCCGTATTTCCTACTACTAGATCGGTGCTATGAATAGTTACCATCAAATCGTGAGAAGCTTCAACCCTGGTGCTACATCGCGCAGCTTCTTCTTCGAAAGAAGACTTACTACTACTAACAGAAGTAGAGTCATCTTCTCTGTGAACTAGTGCCAACTCTGAAGTTCTCGAACTCTTCGTGGATCTAGCATTGGTCCGTGACCGGATACTTGCTGAGGAGGAATCGACACTTTTCTCCTCTTCTTCGTGCCAGTAGGTGGCATTGTCTCGTCCTTTTCCCAAGTGTACCTGTGTTTTTTCTACCTCCGGTAACTCAATCTCTTCCCTGCTTTCGGAGCCGTCATCCTCAACTACTGACTCGACGTCTTCGCGGCGTTTCTTGTCCTTCTTTCGCGCCTTTAGACGACGCCGGCGGTACTTTCCGATGCCCTGATGGATTTGATCTTCGGAGGTGGGACTACTCGAGGCGTTTGCAAATTCCTGCTTGGCCAATTCAACTAAAGACGAAGGAAATAAAGACACTGTACTTTCATTCATTTCTGTGCTTAACAACCGCGAGCGCTGCGTTTGTTGTGTTTAGAAGGATACGTGACGGGGTTGCTATGGTTACGCAGAGAAGGCGAGCGCCCAAGCGGACTGATATGAATGTGCACTAAATCGCAGTAATATTTCAAATAAAAGATAAAACGTAATTAACTGTAGTTGTATTTTTCAAAATTAATATGTTTTCTATGATAGGTTACGGTTAATGGTTATGGATCATATTCTAGGTGTCGGTGAATGAATGTACCAGAAATGAACCTGGCTTAATTCTAGATTCTGCTCCCAGGTGGCGTTTGTTGCGCGCCAATCATCTGTACACAATTCTCTGTTTTGTCTGCTTGAATTAAACATCGTAACACGTTTACTGTCAAGTTTTACACAGCGTACAAGATGTCCCGTAATCTAAAACATTACTTTGTATCTCTTTCAAAACCGAAAGACGATGCCAGTTTAAAGGAAAACGAAATCCTAAACAATGACCCACCGCTGGATGCGAAACTCGGTCTGAATACCGTACTAACAGCAGCTGAAACAGAAGAGCCGTCTTTATGGGGAAAGAATAATGAGGTGCTGGATAAGAACCCTATCAGAGGCTTGATGCAAACTGTGCCCAATATTACGTCGACTCCCGGTGTATGTCGCTCAGAAAGCAATGAGGAAAGCTCAAAGCCGGCTTCGAACCCTCTTCTGCGTTTTCTGGTGCGAGGACAGAACGCTGCCGAACTGAACAAGCAATCCTTGCAGAGAGTTAAACTAACCGTGCAGGCTATGGTTCACTCACCGCTACATCATGACTGTCATAACAAAACTGACGTTAAACCAGAGGTATCGAGAGCCAGACGGAGACCCTTGTGCAGTATTACGAACCCCCAAGCAGATTCCATCGAGCTAGTATCATCCGAATTAGTGACAAACTTCCCGCTGGTGAATGACGAATCGGTATACAGCTCAAAAATAGTCATTCCTTCAGGTAAAAACATAATTCACTAAGTTTACTTCTTTGAAAATCACGTGTTTGATTGTTTCTTCCCCGTTTTTGCGTATAGATGATGCTCAAGACACATCAAGATGGAAAAAGCTTCATAAACGCAACATCGATGAAAACACACCCGAGGCGCGTACAGCAGTCAAGCGTAAGAGGCAATAATGTTGAATTGCTTGTGTGAATGATTTATTGTAAATAAACCTAGGAGGTCTGAATGTTACACTGCCTTTCGATTCATTTACAACTGCAGTGTTCTTTTATGTATCATGTTATGTTACACCGCGTTTTTTCAATTATTAATTAAATCTACTATACGTTAAATCCAGAAACTTCATAATTATCATAATTAACAATGCGCCCATACAATTACTTGTATATTTTCGCAAAATAGAATGTCCTTTGTTTTGATATTATTTGTTAAAAGATGGGACAAAGTAAAGCGAAGCGGGAAAAGATCGCAGCGCCTCTGCCGGTCATATTGTAATATTTGAGTTTGTGTTCTAAACACGAAAATTCACTTGCAGAAAGACTTTTCATTCATAAACAGTTTTCTGATTCGAATCACGATACAGCAAAAACCATTACAAGACTTGCTGTTAAGGATGCAGATTGTTATACACCCGTAAGTTTCTACTGTAGATATTTCAGGAAAGATATCTTAATCGTGAATTGGATATCAAATTGATTACATTGATCATGGTCCTATGTTTACCTTGCTATAAAGCACGAGATTCCGTAATTAACTACACTGGATTTATTATTATTATACACCATGATTGCTAAACTACGCCGTAGTATATAACTAGTAAAACCTCCTAATATTATAAATTTATGTCTGTAACTGACGAAAAGATGGCGAGAACTAACGTTTAGCACAAAAAGTTCGGCATGAGCGCTTCACTCATTCCAGCGGCGTTTGATGCGAGGGCTTTTAAACAATCTGGTTTCCTGATGCCAGGCACAAAGATGGCGAAATCCCAGAATGGTCAGTGATCGAGTTACAGGGAGACTTGGAATCTCGCACCGAGGAGCCCATCGGAGGGAAAGTGATGGGAGACCTTCACTTTAATGACCAGGTATGCATCTATACTTGAATTATATAGACCATATAATCCAAATATAGTGAAATTAACCTAAAATAAGTATAATTCGTTTCTAAATGTGTCTTCAACGGATTGAATTCTTCTGTAACTAAAAACCGCTTCAAATGTAGGGCGTCCCCATTTTGATTATTGGTCACCATATTCTCTACGGCAAAGTGCAGGAACTGGACAGTCCCTTAATCATCACAGAGAAGCAAGGCGAACCTGGGCAGCCATCAGATATCGACAACTACAGACAAGAGATATCGTACAGAATCAAGGCCGTCGTGAAGCAGAAATTAATTTTCAAGACAAGGCCTAAACCAATTATTGCTAATGTACCCAAAAAAATTTAGCCTCTTTTGGTGTAAATACACTTTTTATATTGTCTTTCTCTACATATCGTTGCAGCCCATCAATTTGTCAAAACTATGTCCATAGTTTCCACATTCTCTTTACAGCCCCGGTTGCACCTTGAAGCCGGGACCAGTCGGTGGCTCCGTCAGAGATGTCAATCCTTCGCGGGGTTCAGCGGCATAGCGTCCATTCCTAAATAAGCACAATAAGCGAACATAAATCAGTTCTTTCTCAAGAAAAGCCCTAGAGTGAGTGTGGACAATGAATTAATGGTGGCTTTCTAATAAGACAAATTGCAATACGAGTTCGGCTTAGTTGGTTAGTTGCCATACCTGGGCCCCGCTCGAGGTACACGTCCGGCTTTCAGGTCGTCAATGATCTCCTCTGTATCTTTTACGGTTAAGTCTTCCTACAGAAAAACACATTTCAGTCAGACGACAATACTAAAGATAGCGAGAGATAATTACGTAATAGTTGTCGTTAATCTGAAACATTGGAGCGTTGACGCAAGCACCAAGGCATTCGACTTCAGTCAGCGTAAACATGCCATCTGAGGTGGTTTCGCCCGCCTTGATGCCGAGCTTCTTCGACAAGCAGGTCATAATCTCCTCCGACCCCCGAAGCCAGCACGGCGTAGTAGTGCACACTTGAACAAAGTACTTTCCAACAGGTTTCCTATAGATTTATAATAGTGTTGTGTGTTTAATAAGAATTGGATCTAACTGAACAATATAACCATTTACCTGTTGTACATGGTGTAAAACGTTGCTACTTCGTACACTCGCATCCTCGGCATTTCAAGCAGGTCAGCCACGGCGTGCATGGCAGTGATGGGGAGCCAGCCTCCGTGCTGACGCTGCGCCAGATCCAGCAACGGGATGACGGCCGCCCGCTTGTGGCCCTCTGGGTAGATGGACATGATTGCGTTGGCCCTCTGTGAATTTGTCAGAAAATTCAATTATCTTATGACTTGACGATTGTGAAGAGAATTTTTACCTTCAGGTTTTCCTCGGTGAACTGAAATGAGACATCAGCGTTGTTCTCGGGAGTATCCCTGTGTACAAAAAGGTTCTCACTGGCCAGGGTTCGAGAGGCATGAAGACTTCTCACCTGACGAGCCTGTGTTCATATTCCATAAACAAAATCATACGGATTATAAAAATTATTACGGTGAATTTTAGGTTCAGTTTAATGACGAAATTATATGCTGCTTACGACAATACGGCCGAAAGCTGGTAGGATGTTGAAGTTCATTTTCGGTTTACGTAAATGGAGGCTCCTCTCGCTGCTAGCAGACACCGAACCTTGTTTGTTCCGAACTCGAGCAAGTGGTACCATCTAGCGGTAAGTTAGAACAGTCTTACAGCTTTTTAGAATTAAAACATGGTCGCTAATTTCTAGTGCATTCTATCTTATTGCGATATAAAACCGTGTAAGACCTTTTTTTTAAACCCACGAATATACTTAATTATAAGTGTTTCTTTTGTAATCTGTATTAACGATGTAATTGAATTTTGACCACTAGGTGGTTTCTAGAATTAAAATGGCGTCAGCTGGCCTGTAAACGTCATTAACCGTGTCCATAGCAAAGGATCTACCCATTGGAGTATATAGCTGGTATTCTTTAAAAAATAGCTAGTGTGTAAAGGGATTTGCTGTTTGGTTTAAGTGCAATATTTGGTGTTTACGGATTCCCATAATTCGGGGTAAATAGCAAATTCAGCGCAGTCTTACAGTGATGAATAAAAAACAAAAAAATAAGTTTTACTTTGTTTATCAATTATTATTAGTCACTATCTGACGCTAAATGAGTTTATCAGAACGTTCTTCTGTTGCCTTCCAGTCTTATCAGATTTACGATAAGTAGCTGTGCTCTTCACAAGTGGCTTTTTTTAATCATTTAGCGCTCACATCCGTGGTGGCAAGCTCTGGGAGATCACCACTGACTTGAGGAAATAAGACAAGTAGACCCCTGTTTTTCCTCATGTAAACAGTTTCCCTCTCGGAAAAATGCCTCAGAATCAGGGATCGCCAACGTCTCACGCAACCACAGGAGCAGTGATTTCTCCCAGCGCCAACTATCATCAACTCAGCGTCAAAGGTCTGTTATGCAATTATATCCAAAATCACCATTTGGAAGATTCAAGCATTATTCTCTGCAGTGGAGAGCGCCCGAGTGGACGATGCCTCGTTCGGTAAAAAGCCTTCCATTTACGTGGAAATCCTAGTCGACGGGAAGACCTCGAAGAAGACGGAGGTTGCCAAGAGTAGTTATCATCCAAAATGGGAGAGTGAAGTCTACACAGTGTAAGTTACTGTCCATATATCTGCATCACACCTTTTTGTTACAAGTCTTGCTCTTAAGGCTCGTGACGGTGAATTCGAAGCTGTCCTTTCGACTGCATCACCGGTCGACGTTCCGTCGAGATACGTTACTGGCAGAGGCCCGATTGGACCTGCACAAACTGCTTATCCGAGAGTGCGGCAAATGTGAACATGCTAAAGTCGTTATGGATCTTAAGGTACGGAAATAACATCGATATATCCGAGATTTTTTTCCGAATTATGTAATCCTATTTTCCTGTTCAGTCGCCCACTCCAGTTCAGAATGAAGCGAGTGGAGGTAGGCCGACTCGACCCAAAGTGGGCGAGCTGGTCGTTTTCCTCGACGGAATGAGAATCGACATGAGTCATTTGTCCGCTCCGGTTCCTGCCACCGCGACCAACAGTAATAACACGAATAAGAATCACACGAGGTTAGTAGGTTCTGCCAAGCTATTTGAACTTGACTTTATATTCGCTTACAGTTTCCTGTTGCGTAACATTTGTATAATCCACTTATATGATTATTTTAATTAAAATATAGATTCACTTGAAGTGGAAAAACAATGAAATTTATTGGTCTCTTAATGTGTAGATCAACAGGAGATTTAGGGGCTGGTCCCTCAAACAGCAGTAGGAGAAGCAGCGTCCCTGATTCAACCACCGCGGCGACCAGCAGTGGTACCCCGGCAGTCGCGGTTGAAAATGGAGGCGCTCGCCCGAGAACCCGATCCAGTGGTGCTGATGTACAACCAGTTATCGTGAACGGAACACCGGCTGTTATGCCGAACGGAACTGTGCCGAACGGAGCCGTACCGTCATTTCAGTCGTCCTCTACTGCTGCTCCGGATGGAGGTGCACCGCAAGCTGCTGCTACACCAGAAAGCAACGCTGTCGAGGAACCTCTTCCACCCGGGTATGCATCCAACTGTGTAAAGTGGAATGGGTGTTGGAATTATCGATTATGAAATAAGTATCATGATATATATATATATATATTATAATGATATGTTCTAACATGAATAATAATAATAGTATTTCGCTTATAGATTATGAATATGGAATGATTAAAATGAATTGAAATATTGAATGGATGTTTTCCCGTTCAGGTGGGAGGTACGTTCTGACAAATACGGACGGCGCTACTACGTCGATCACAATACGCGGACCACTACGTGGGAACGACCGCAACCACTGCCAGCCGGATGGGAAATGCGTAGGGATCAACGAGGGAGGGTCTACTATGTCGATCATAACACGCGAACGTAACTCGTGCTTTAAGACACTCTCTCAAGTGCTACTTTCCACTCATTGTAGTCATTATTGTTGTTATTTTAATTTAATTTTACTTGATTTTGATCGACTTCTTAATTGATCAGATTCGAGATGATAATCCCAAACTGCTTTGTTGTAGAACTACGTGGCAACGGCCCAACGTGGAGAGACTGCAGCATTACGAGAACTGGCAAGGGCAGAGGGCTCATGTGGTGCAACAGGGAACGCAGCGTTTCCTCTATCCGCAGGTATCATTCACTAGAATTGTTTAATTAAATGTTACGTAATACCTGTACTGGACTGTATATTTCAGATGCATGTTGTATGATAATGAACGTAATATATTTCTAATTAAATATTTACTTGTTAATTAGATAGTAGAATAAAACGGTGGTTAAGTGCACGTCGACCAACAGGAAAATTGGGCTACGTTCACTAATGTTAGGTTAATTTAGAAAGAAAAATTAGTTTTCTATTACTTATTAACTGTTAGTTATTATCTAATTTCCTAAATGATTAATTAGATTGTTTTAATGACTGTGCAGTATAATCTACTGTGAAGTGAAGTGGTCTACATTTCGTTCTATTACTCTTTCTCATTTCAGAATCAAACTGCTAGTGAGGAGAATGACCCTCTGGGAGCTTTACCGGAAGGCTGGGAGAAGCGCGTCGAACCCAACGGGCGCGTCTATTTCGTCAATCACAAGAACAGAACCACACAGTGGGAAGATCCTCGAACGCAAGGGTAATTTTACTTCTTTCTCTTGAATTTGAAGCTGCTGTTCCAAAAATTAACGCAAAACAAGACTGATGAAAAAAAAAAATAACACATCAAAATGTGTAGAATGAGCCAGGAAGAACCTTTGCCACCTGGATGGGAAATGCGCATCATGGAAGATGGCGTCCGCTATTTCGTGGATCACAATACAAGGACCACGACGTTCCTCGATCCCCGAGCCGGGGCGTTGAAAGGGTTATTACACATGTCCCTAAGATAACGTTTGTTGTAACGCTATGTTAGGAACAGTACGGTATAATGATTGATTTTAACATATTTCAAACTCAGGTTTACCCATTTCACATACATAGTTACTGAAATTATGATATTGATATCGATTCTTGTATTCGGGACATAAAGCTGCTATCTTTTCATGAACTACATTCCGTAGCACAGCTATTGTCTGATCATGCTATTTACTCATTTTGTGTTTTCCCTTAAAAAAAGACCGAAAGGTGCTTACGGCGTACCAGTGGCATACGAGCGTTCTTTCCGCTGGAAGCTGTCGCAGTTCCGTTACCTGTGCCAGAGTAACGCTCTGCCTTCACACATCAAGATTACGGTTAGCCGACAGACGCTCTTCGAGGACTCGTACCACCAAATTATGCGACTACCTGCTTATGAGCTGCGCAGGAGGCTTTATGTTGTCTTCCGCGGTGAGGAGGGCCTCGACTACGGTGGCATTGCCAGGTAGTTTCTCCCAACATTAGGCTGTAACTGACCGGAGAGTTCGATGTTTAACTTTCTAAAATTACTCTTGATCAAATATGATTTATCTTATTGTTATGGTTCAAATCTTATTTCAGTTAATATTTTATTTCTACACATCTAATTAGAAGATTGAATTCTGTCTTGTATCTTTGAAGAGAATGGTTCCTGCTGCTGTCGCACGAGGTATTGAACCCGATGTACTGCCTCTTTGAATATGCCAATAAGAATAACTACAGCCTGCAAATCAACCCAGCGTCGCACGTTAATCCGGACCATTTACATTATTTCAAATTTATTGGACGTTTGATTGCCATGGTAACTATCCTTGTGAACAAATTGAAACACAGCATCGACTGTGATTGTTTCTTTTTTGTAGGCACTTTATCACGGACGCTTCATCTATTCGGCCTTCACCTTACCGTTCTACAAGAGAATGCTGAACAAAAAATTGACCACCAAAGATATCGAGTCGATAGATCCCGAATTTCACAACTCGCTCGTCTGGCTGAGAGAAAACAACCTGGAGGAATGCGGACTGGAACTGTACTTTTCCACAGATTTTGAGGTTCTCGGACAGTTGTCTCACCACGAACTGAAACCCAACGGAGACAATATCCGTGTTACCGAGGAAAACAAGGAAGAATACGTTACGTAATAATTCTTTTGTTGTATTTTTACTGCACCAGTAACGTGCAAGGTGTATTTGTTTATTCATTTTAATGTTGTTCGTAGATTAATGACGGAATGGCGCATGAATCGCGGCATCGAAGAGCAGACCCGAGCTTTTCTCGACGGCTTCAATGAAGTCGTGCCTCTCGAGTGGCTTCACTACTTTGACGAGAAAGAACTGGAGTTGATGCTTTGCGGTATGCAGGAGATTGACATTGACGACTGGCAGAAGAATACCGTGTATCGCCACTACACACGAACCTCGAAACAAGTTCAGTGGTTCTGGCAGGTAATCATGAAACTTACGTCTTTATATGTGTCGGGGGTTAAGTTGATCACCTATCGTGCAGTTTGTGCGGCATATTGACAACGAGAAACGGGCTCGCCTACTGCAGTTTGT
Organism: Leptestheria dahalacensis; assembly: GCA_022114935.1. Classification (NCBI taxonomy): domain Eukaryota; kingdom Metazoa; phylum Arthropoda; class Branchiopoda; order Diplostraca; family Leptestheriidae; genus Leptestheria; species Leptestheria dahalacensis. The sequence goes on from JAIQCU010001514.1 coordinate 14,132, forward strand.
TTGCGGGACGTGCCGGGTGCCGGTTGGTGGTTTTGCGGAACTTATGGGTGAGTTAACGTGAAACGTCGGTATGGGCGCAGATTACAGGCTTTACCTTCTGACCTTAGGGAGCAACGGGCCACAGAGGTTCTGCATCGAGAAAGTAGGCAAGGAAACGTGGTTGCCCCGTTCACACACCTGCTTCAACAGGTTAGATCTACCGCCTTACAAGAGCTACGAACAGCTGGTGGAGAAACTGACCTACGCCATCGAAGAAACCGAGGGTTTTGGTCAGGAGTAGGCGTTTGGTCACCTTCCACCTCGTTCCCGTGGCCACGTTTTCCACGGTTTGAGAAGACGGACACTGTACATTAGCCGTGTATTTTACTAGAAAAAAGAAAGAAAACAGTTTATTTCTCTTTAGCGTCCCGGATGTGGGGGATTTTGTTCCCCATATTTGGTGAGCAGTTTCCTATCTAGGTTGTAATATTGGTTAATTTCATTCCCCGCGTCCAAGCATGTACATCGTTTATTGCCTTTTTTCATATTTTCGTCAGCCCGAAAGTAACAGAAACATAACATTATACATTTGTTGTGAAATGTTTGATTTGACACTTACAATGAAAATTTACGTGTTGTATTCAATTTTTTTTTTATAAATGATTATTTTTCTGTTGTATCATGTGAAATGGGAATAAATACATCACTTAAATCAGTGACGGTTCTGACCGCGTGGCGGCGCTGTCAGGTTCGTCTGCTGTCAGTGCAGAGAAACGCTGATGCTGACGTCCGACATCGTTTGGCGCAAAAGTTTTTATGCCAGCTTCAAGGATCCGTGCGTATCGCTCGACCCAAAACATCGTCCTGAACTGAATTTCACCTTGACGGGCTATTTTGAATCTTAAAGGTAAGAATCAGCTAATCATTTTGTATTATATTACGTCCGATTGGCATTGAGAGGAAAGGAGCTTTGATTAAACCTTGTTATAGCTCAAGTAGCTTGAATGTTAAGGCGTAAAGGTTAAGAGGTTTTGTTTTAGCCCCAGTAGTTAAGCGGGTTTGCTGATGCACCACTTTTTGAGGCACCCTTAGCATGATTGATAGCTAGCCGTCTTGCTATTCCGTAACGTTACTGGCGTTTTCTGAATTGACTACAGCTCGAGGGTGTCCAAGTTCATGAGCGGCACGGCGTAAACTGGGAAAACGCAATAAGACCCGCGGGTAAGCAGGGTAGCGCACCAAACCTTCATGTGCCGGCTGTTTTGTTGTTCGGTAAGATTACACTCGTTTCTGCGACGGCAATAGCTAAGGGTGTCGAAGTCCAAGAGTCGTGCAGCCTAGCGATTCGTCAACGAGTTGTGGGTTATCACACCGGCATACAAGATCATCGCTCAAAAATCTGCCGCACGCTTCCCGTCTGACTTGTCGTTTCCTGCAATTCATTACCGTATAGTTTAAAAAAAAGGTTGTACAAGCAAGGAGAGATTGAAATGGTAAATGTGTCGTGCTGCACTTGGTTCACTTGGCGGGTACAGTGATTTAGACAATCCTTACCCCCCACCCCTTACCCGGACCCTTCCTCAAAGAGCAATCTCGTTTAATGGCTTGGAAAGAAACTTTATGAGGCAGCCCGAGTTTTGAAGATTCTCCCTTGTGAAACGTGATTTATTTGCCAGCGGCTTTGTAAATGAGATTGCGCGTTCCATCGGATGACCCCCCCCTAACCCCACCCCACCCCCAACCCTAAAACCTACTGGCCCTCCTCGATCGCTGGTATAGCCGGATAATTCTGGTAGAATTACCGAATTAGAAGAGCCATTTACTCTGTTACTTTGAAGAGAAAAAGCAAAGGGACAAGTTTGTACCGCGCAAAGTTGAGTTGGGCATCAATTAAAGCGGCCTCTCATCTCGGAGACCCAAAGTAAACTTCAATTCTCGCTCACTCTCTCTGCTTTCTGTACCCAAAGTTCATTACAAACACACACACACACACATACACAGAGAGGGAACTTCAGGGCCCGAAAAGTTGGTAACGTCATTCAGGACTCGCCATCTTTTTTTAACCACGGAATTTGAAGACCGCTTTCGAAACGATGGTCGAATTCAACTTGTATATCATGTTTAGGTTTTATCATTCAAGACATATTTTTTTTATTTATACCACTATTTATTATCATAAAGTTAAATACAATTAATAACTAAATTTGTTAAGTGTATTATTATTATTTATAATTATTCATGCACAGAGACCCGATAAGTTGGTGACGTCACTCTGGCTATTTTTTTCAAACTCCCAAATTTCAACGTGGCTTTTGAATGATGATTGAATTTAATTTGTGTATCACGTTCTATTTATTTTTATTTCATTTTTTTGGGGAAGGGGAGGATGGAGGGGGGAGCGGGTCTTATTGTATGAAAGGAGAGGCAGCTGGTCTTAGCAGGCCGTTGTTATTTGCACCAGTCGCGTGCTCGGTCTCGTCCCGTACGGTTGCATTTTTCGTTTTTCAAGGTGAAGGGCGCGAAAAAGAAAAGGTCTAGAGATCGGGATTCATGTTATGCAGGTAAAGTATCAATTCAAAACGGGAATAAAACTGGTACAAATAAAATGATACATTCTACGGGCCAACACGTGCAAAATCTGGTTGAAAGACTTAATGGTTGTCAACTTGACTTTTCAGTAATCAGTCAGACATTGCTGTCTACCTATTGGGAGTGCAAGTTGGTTGTTTTGGTGAAATGACCGTTATTTTGGTAATCGATTGATTGATTTACAAAAAATATGGTTGAGATTACAAAATACCGGCGAATGCCAAGATGATGGAAAAAGAGTTGAGGAATTCACCACCTTGCCCCGGCCAGCCTGGAGAAAGTTTCACGACTGTAGGAAATTATTGATTCCGTTTGCAAGTTTATGAAGGCCAGCAGTTGCTAAGGGGAGCTGGGACCAATGCTGCTGGTTGGCCTTTCTCTCTGTCTATCTATCCAAGTGCGACTCTCTTTCTCATTTGAATTTCATTAGCCTCGAAGAGGCGGCCAGATTAATCGCATTAATAGAGAAACACGTGATCAAGCGGCTGCTAGATACCAAGGTTGGACGACGTATCGTATTCAGTATCAAGAGTAATGATATATCAGATTCACTTTAACCGTGATGAGATCATATCGAGAGATGCAATTCTTAAATTGATACCGATTCGTATTGATAAGGAAATTCACCATCGATATATCACATCAAGTATTTAGATTACAAAGTACGGATGTATGAGACTATTTTAGCAATGATATATCATATTGAAAGATGCAAACCTAAAGTTACCATCAGTATTTTGTGACAAAACATTTCGCTTTCAATATATCGTATCAAGTATCAAAGTACTGATATTTGTGGCCTTTTTAGTCAATTGTATTATCACGTCAAATATCATATCAAAAGATAAAATCCCTAATTTAATATTAATTTATTTTGACAAGGAAATTCACTTTTGATATATTATATCAAATATCAACGTAGTGATATGTGAACCTACACAATATATCACGTCAGATAACATATTGGAAAAAAAACATCGCTAAACGTAAACTAACATTTTGTTATGAAATTTTTTGTCGATATATCATATCAAATATCAAAGTACTGTAACTAAATATCTTCGCTAATAATATATCACGTCAAATATCATATCGAAAGATGCAATTCTTAGTAATATCAGTACTTTGAAATGCAATTTCTCTTGTCAGCATATCATAACGGAAACCAAAGTATTGATATATCAGACTCTATCAGCCGTGATATATCACATCTCTCATTATATTGAAAGGTAACACATCCTTACGGTATTTTGATATGCAGTTTTTCTTGCCCATATCAGACTATTTCAAACCATATCAAAACTTACTGATATATAATCAGACCCTATCAGCCATGATGTATCATATCAAATATTGATATGCAACTAGGCTGTCATCAATATTATGTAAATTACGCACTTGGGTAGAAAAAGTTGACAAGAGATGGTAAGAACGATGAATGACTAGTAACACGGGGGTTCTTATGTGCAAGTCATGTTTATTGATTGGCATCGATAGGTTGTCGCTTTGCAGCGTACACAGCGCTATGAGCAGCAAGGGAGGGAGAAGCTAATACTTTAGCCGGGCTCCACCATGATGGATTGCACCGATGGCAAAGTCTGGCATCTTTTACATGTTCTCGTAGCACGTGTGGTTACGGAAACAGTTGTAACTCTTAAATTGTTATAAATTTTAATGATATATACAAATCAACAGACGATGGCTGATGTGATTTCATTCATTCTGATTGATTAATAATAATATAAGAAAAATAATTAGAATTGATAATAATAACACTAATGATGAAGGTAATTTATATTGAAATTTCACGTTGAAAATTTAATGTTCAAGCATAATTTTTAACAACAATAACCTGGAAGATTGGTGAAATTGAAATTACATTCTGGTTTAAGATGTAATGAACAATCTGAACTGACGAGGTTTAATTGGCTGGCTTTCATACATAGAATTTTATAGAATTAATTATTATGCAAATGAGTCAATAAAGTTGAGAGGTGCATTAGGTTATTGAGGTAGTCACCACAGGAATGTCAATGGATTTAAAAAATTCTGGGAGATTGGACGTTCAAATCTAATTAGAAATTAATACAAGTTTGGGCTGAAATGCTGAAACTTGACACGACAGTCTTAACTCTAATCTAATTTTCAAGTGAATTATTTCAACATTTTATTGGGGTGTTGTGAACTTTAGTTGGAATTACAACATTTAAGAATCTTTGAATCTAATTCTATTCTTGTCTGCGTCCAAGTCAGATTTTACCGAAATATAATCAAATGTATAATATTTATTTATTATGTCATTATATATGTATATATATATCAAGATTTAGTATATAATATATTAAAAATTGAGAAATTAATTAGGATGTCAAGGGAAATGGATCAACGGAATTTGAAATGGAATTTGAAGTGAAGCGAAAGATGAATGCACAGACGGGCCGCGCCGGGTGATGATTGCATTCCAGCACAGGTTGCCGTAGACGAAGAGAACCGGCGCAGCATGCCATTGCGCGCCGGCTTGTCCCGTTTGGGAAGAAACAAGAGATTCTCCAGTCACAGTTCTGTCGTCAACCTTCTCCAGATTACTCGCTTTTTTTGAAAAATAGAAAACAATATTGTTTCACCTTTCCTCTCAACCTGTATCATCGCCAGTGTCGTAATCTGTTTTAGCCAATCGGGTGTGCCTTTTGTTCGTTAATCTCTATTTTCAGTTGTATTAAAGTATAAAAACATAAACAAAGAAAGGTGTTATCTTGTTGGTAGATTGGTTACAAGTGAGTAAAATGAACGCGTTTGTCAGAAGTGAAACGCAAGCCACTTGTCAGTATTCGACGACGCACAAGGTATGTTTTGTTCCACAAACGAACTTTTCA
>JAIQCU010001515.1:0-19602 GCA_022114935.1 Leptestheria dahalacensis
AGAAAAGAAAGCAATGGAGACAAACTATTCCTCGGTGAGGGTAGTACTATGTTTTTACAAATTATTTTCAATCTGTTAGAAAATTAAATTTAATTGTTTGAAATATTTATTTTGCTAGATTGGAAGGGCGCCTTCTGCGGCAACAAGATCGTCGAGGAGGGAGAAGAGTGCGACTGCGGTTACGACGATCTCGAGTGCGAGGAAACTTGCTGCTACCCGCGCATTGTCAGCGAGGAGGACCGCAGGCGCGATCCTGCAGCCCAGGGGTGCACCCGAAGACCCGGTAAGCTACCAATCCCGATCCCCCGAATTTCTCGAAATTTCAATGGGTTAATTGCATTATCGATTCTTAACTTGAATTAACTTAAGTATTACGGATTCTAAGTTAAATTTTCAGAAAGATAATGTCGATTTAATTATATAATAAAGTATTCTACTATTAATTATGAAATTAATTGTTCAAATCAATTGTTTTAATTGCTGATGTGACCAAATTATCGATACTATTACTAGAGTACATGAATTTACTCTTGTTTGTAATCATTGATCGATAAGCACCGGCCTTATCGATACTTACCTTTATAATCGCTTATATGATTAAGTAATTTACACTCGAGTACATTCCATTACCGTTGTTACGTAATAGACTTGATAGCACCTCTTATATATCGATTAGTTAAAATGTGTGAGATTGATCGGTTAATAGATATTCACGTAATCGATATTTAACCTTAATCTTAAATCGATACCTGTAAACATTTTACTACCACTATTACGTCATCGACTTCATTGCCTTTTTTAGATATCGATTATTAACAAGCGTATTATCGATACTTAACTCTACGAAGTTGATTGTTTTGACCAAGTTGTCTTTTTTATGGAATCGATGACTAATATGATATAATCGATTCATCAAGACTGACGTTATTGATATTCAACTTCAGCCTCTGGAACTGGATAACCGTTCCTTAAATATCGATTAATAACATTCGCGTTATCCGATACGTAACTCCTGACATGCATTTCTTTGATTGAGTCATCGATACCTCAAGTTGAAGTAATTACTAACCTAGCATGGACGCAATTTTAGTTATCGATTAATCGAGATTAACTTGATCGATATGTCACTTTAATCGTACACGAAATCGATACCTAAGAACAGATTAAACCTTATTAATAATCTACTTGTAATTGACTTATTAATTTGAATGTGTAGGTGCCAAGTGCAGCCCGAGTGAAGGTCAGTGCTGCACTCACCAGTGCACCTTCACGCCGCTGTCGCAGCGCCAGCAGTGTAAGGAGGATAGCGAGTGCAGCGGCGCCTCGTTCTGCAGCGGAAGCAGCGCCAGGTGCCCAGCGCCGCCCAATAAACCGGACGGGACTGAATGCAATGGAAATACTCGGGTAATTGAATTAAACCGTTTATTGCATGTGTATGCTATACTTTAAATGAATGCGAGGCCCTGTCTATTTATACCGATCGATCTATCTATCTATCATTCGTCTATCTGTTTATCATCCATAATCTGTAACTGCATTATTTATCGTCTACTTAAGATGAATGAGGCTTTTCTGTCGATCTTTCCAGCTATCTATCAGTCTATCTATAACTATCAGTCTGTCTAGCCCTCGTCTTTATTACAGCACTACCGCCTAGTCAAAATGGATGTGAGGCTTGGTTACCTATCTATCTATCTATCCATTCATCTGTTTACCTAACTAAGTCAACCGATCGATCTACGCATCCTGTTTGTCTAACAGTACCTATCTATCAGTCTGTCTATCTAACTGTCAATCAGGCTACCCATCTGTCTATTTAGGTTATCGGTCGATCTTTCGATCTATCTATCTATCAGTCCGTCGTGTATATATCTACCCATCGATCATCTTTAATTGCAGTAACCACCGTCTAGTTAAGATGAATACGTGGCTTGACTATCTATCTATCTCTCTCCCTAACTTTATCTGTCTATCTATTCATCTATCTACCTGTCTTAATCAACCAGTCGGTCTATCCATCTGCCTATGATTCTTTCAATCTGTCCAACCTTCCAGTACCTTTAATTGCATTAACTATCGTATATTTAAAATGAATGCGAGGCCTTATCTATCGATATCGATCGATCTATCTATCAATCTGCCTATCTATCTGTCCATCTTTTATCATCCGTTATCTTTACTGCATTAACTATCGTCTACTTAAACTGAATGTCAGGCTTATTTGTCTTTAAATATCTATCAGTCTATACCGTCTGTATATCTATCAAGCTATTTTCATCATTTGATCTATCCTCGATCCGTCTATCAATCTATCAGCTATCTATCTACCCATCCATCTTCTTAAATTACAGTAACTACGGTCAAGTTAAGATGAATACGAGGCCTAACTATCAGTCTATCTCTCTCCCTAAAACTTTATCTATCTATCGATCCATTGATCTGCGTACAACCAATCGGTCTTACCATCTGTCCGTCATTCTTTCTATCTGTCTAACCGTCCAGTACCTTTAATTGCATCAAGTAACGTCTACCTGGTATGAATGTGAGGTTTGTCGGAAATGTCCTTTTTGTTAATAACTAAAGTAAATCGTTACAATAGGTTTGTCAGAGTGGAGAATGCTCGGGATCGATTTGCCTCAAGTGGGGGATGCGCGAGTGCTTTTTGACGTCCAACCTGATCGAAGACAAGCGGAAACTATGCGAACTGGCCTGCCAGCCCAACGCGCCCAATGCCACCTGCCAAGGAACCTCCGAGCTGGCGGCAATCACGGGATTGGCTGGCGGTATCCTCCTCAGGCCGGGATCTCCTTGTGACAATTATCAGGTTTCCATTTAAAGTTTCAGTTTCAATTTAAATCAAATTTAACTATAATATCCCAATACAGATCAAGTTAATTGTGATTGAAATGTAAAAATTATACTTAGTTACGCGTACTCACTATACATGTAGAAGCTATTCGATATTCACTTATATAACAAGTAATTATAATATTGTAATGTATGTATGTATATTATTACTATGCTATTTGGTACTGAGTTTAATTATTCCAGTGCGTGTAATTATGGCGCGTTTCCAATTGATTACTGATGTTCATGTTTTAAGTAATATTTATTATCCAGCTGTAAATTTTAGGTAACAATGTTTAAGCTATTAGAAATACACTGAATTTAAGAAATATAAGTTGCAATTGAAGTTTAGTCTGTAGATCCGGTTTTGTGTCGTATTTTTTAATTATTTAAAGTCTGGGTGCACTCCCATATGAGGTGGTAATTATATATTTTAAGTAACACTTCATTATTCAGCCGTAAATTTCAGGTAGCATTGGTTAGTTATGCTGTTAGACGTCTTGTTTAGTTTAGCTGGTTTATTAGGTCTAATTGCGGCTTAAGTTGTAATTCAAATATTGTGTCGTTTTATTTCATGAATTATAATTATCATTGGAAGTTGTTGTGCAGATATGTAGATATGAACACGATAGTTTTACTGTAGTATGAGGTGTTGAATCTGGTTTTTGAAAAGCATTCATGTGTGATAAGTAATACTTATTATCCAGCCGTAATTTTCCTATATCGATGACCGTGTTGTTAGATTAGTTTAACAGGTATTAGTTTTTATTGACGTTTATTCATTTCTTGTTGGTTTGATTATGACTCGATTATGTAGACTTGGCTAAATTAAGGTGACTGTTACCTTGTTAAATTATATCTTAATATTATTTACCTAAATCGTTAACTGTCCTGTCTCACCAATTTCAGTTAATGTGATTAAAGCGCACTTTAACTTAACGTTTTTGTTGATTTGATTGCAAATTGCAGGGCTACTGTGATGTGTTCCTCAAGTGCCGAGCCGTGGATGCTGAGGGACCGCTAGCGCGACTGAAGAATCTCCTGTTCAACAAGGAGACCCTGTTAACCATTGCCCAGTGGATAACGGTAACCGACCAGAATATCGTAACATAACCTATCATTGGCGTGCAAGGCGTCGTCTGCTTGAAATCTGTCGTAAGCCAATATAGGCACAAATGGTAGGGAGCTCCCGACGACTTCCCTTCTCGAACATTTGACAGACGAACCCGTGCGAGCCAAGTATAGGAATCACGTCAGAAGTTTATATAATGAAAACTTAAGTTTACACGCTTTTTGAGGTAAAGATAGATAGATAGCTAATAGATAGATCGATGGATGGATAGATAGGTATATAGATAGATAGATAGATAGACGGGTAGATAAATACACAGATGGATGGGTAGTTATATGGATAGATGGACGGATAGTTCCATAGATAAGTGAATCGTTAGGCAGGTAGATTGATCCACAGATAGATACATAGATAGATGGACAGATTGGTGGATGGATGGATAGATAGTAGATAGGTACATAGATTGATACACAGATAGATACATAGATAGACGGATAGATAAATAGACAGATAAATAGATGGGTAGAAAAATACACGGATGGATGGATAGTTATATGGATAGATGGACGGGTAGATCATAGATAAGTGAATCGTTAGGTAGATACACAGATAGATACATAGATAGACGGAGAGATAGGTGGGTAGAGAGATACACGGATGGATGGGTAGATATATGAACAAATGGACGGGTAGATCATGGACTAGTGAACCGTTAAGTAGATAGATTGAAACAGAGACAAATAGATGGGTAGGTAGATACACGGGATGGATGGGGAGTTGTAGGGATATACGACGGATAGATCACAGACGAATGAACCGATAGGTAGATAGATTGAAAAATAGACAGATAAGTAGATAGATCGATGGGGAGATTAATGGATAGCACAGGGATGGATAGGGTAGATATAAATATGGATAGACGGAGAGATAGATAGATAGATGGCTGAGTAGGCAGATGGTTGGTCGGATATTAGACGATGAATTGATGACTTAATATGTGTTAGTAATAACACATTATCTGTATTTATTATTAATATGTATTTATAAATATATTTCCGACATTTATAATAAACTAAATTAATTCTGGAACTAGTTTGTGGAAAAGCAATTATAAACTGAATAACTTGACAAGTAATCAAGATGTGTAGCAGTTATAACCTGACAAACAATTAATAATAACCAACATAATAAATAAAGTAAATAGTTAATTAAACTATGGTGAAGAATCATGATAATCGGTATATTTAATTACAGAATTGTATGTCAAAATTAACTAATTCTGCTTTAATTTGTCCAGGAATACTGGTGGGCGGTGCTCTTGATGGGCGTGGCCTTCGTCATCGTCATGGGCGTGTTCATCAAGTGCTTCGCCGTTCACACGCCGTCGTCCAATCCGAAGAAAGCGCCGGCGCTGAGCTTCACCCACACGCTGCGCCACCCGTACAACACGTTGCGCAGGAAGCGACATCATCAACAACCCGACCAACAACAACAACAACAACAGCAGCAGCAGCAGCAACAACAGCAACCGATGAGACCGGTGGTAGCCGCCTCTCGACCGGGCGGACCTGCCAGGGGCTACGGCGAGGGCCGCGGTCACTACAGTCGCCATAATAATCCGCCCTATTCCGGGCAGCAGGGACGCAGCTATGCCTACGAGATGCGACAGCAGAGAGTCTGAAACCCCCCAGACTCGTTTTCTAGTGCATTTGGTTTTCAACGTTTCGGTATTTTGGCTGTTTATTTAACGTTTACCGTCGTAGATTTGAAATGAATCAATTTTAATTAGTCTATAACAGCTCATTAAAAATTAGAAGAAGAAGGTTATCAGCTGTCGGTAAAAACTGTATTTTTTTATCGTTTTACTCGAGTAATTTTTTTTTAAATCTCAAGGTTTTGCTTTTAAAAGTATTGGCGAGTAATTGAATGTTTCCTGAGTTATTATTGGGTTTAATTGAGAAGGGAATTAAGACGGAAGGATTTTATAAACTATCCCGAAGAAGACGAAGATTTAAAATAGATATTTTTTTTTTTTTGCAGGAGGTTAATGTTCGGCATCAGGTTTCCCCCCGCACGCTGTAGACTAATAATAACAAGGACCAATATATCACCGGAATAAGTCATGTTAATTTAATTTAAATTAACTATCCTATCGGTCGTTAATATGATTTTGCCAGTAATTTCAGTCTGGGCCCTTCATATCCTTTTTTAAGTATTTTTTTTGGAGTTCACTGAGGCTTTTTTCAGGTTGTTTTTTTTTTAATATTTATTTTAAGTATTTGCCCACCAAAAGTGTCCTTGATGGAACGAAGGAAAACGGAATATTTTGAAGGGGAAAAAATAACGGAAATTACTGCCCTCCTCCCATCCTCTTTTAACGTTGCGTGAATCTCACTACTTGCCACCCGAGTTTGATTTCTATTTTTATTTTTTTAAAAAAATTGAATCATCTCAGTTTTTTAATTAAAAAATATAGTATCTAATTTGTAAAAAAAAAATTAAAAAATTTGCACTTGCCAATTTATTGTATTGAAATTTGCAATTGATTTAGGGAGAAATTTAGTTGGGATTTTTTGGGTTTGGTGTTTTAGAGAGAGAGAAAAAAAACAAGACCCAGGCATTTGTATAATGGAGTAGGAAAATTCACTTTGTCGTTGGGTTTCGTCCTTTTTTTTCAATGGCATTTTGGAATTGAAAATAAAGAATCGTCGTGGATATTGTGCGTGCGTAGTTGGTGTTTCCTCTCTATCTATTTGTCTCTCTCGATCAAATTGTCTTTCATTGTCAATTTTGTTGTCAAATTGTTTGTTTGTTCTGAGTGCGTGTGTGGTGTTTTGCACGACTTTGAAACAACAACAAAAAATACAGTTTTATATGTTATGTTGTGTACAGGTTATTAACCATTTAGTATGTTTAAGAGTACTTTTCCTTCTTGATATCGATACATTCTACTTGGTGAGGATTACATGTCGATATCTTTATGTTGGATAACCCTCTGGAAGAAAGTTAATATCGATATTACCGATATGATATACCAACATGTGACCATAAATACTATCGATACGGTATCAGTGCGACATATCGAAACTAAAATGCATCGATGTACCATCCTTTTCTTATATCGATATCCCATGCTCATTCATTGTCGTGACTAATTGAATACGAGCGTTTTAAGAATCAATCTAATTATATATCTCGTGTATAAAATTTAATACGGGGGCGAATATACTCAGCGCACGCTATTTTCAGTCGAAGGATTTGCGAGGACCGCCAACAGTGCCAAAGATTGACAACAACTGTGCAAAAACGTGATGTTAAGCTTCCACTTCCAGATCCACTGCCTAGTTATTTTACCGATTTTACGACTATATTTTCATAATTATATGTGAACATTAAATAATTATAAAACAGTAAGTCGAGTTCTGAGTTCAGTTCGTGTGTACTGCTTCCTTAGTAAGAAACAGGAACAATCTACAGTTCGAGTACATAGTCATGCAAATAACTGAACAAGATTTATTTGGTACAATTGTCGAAGGGAGCCACAGTCGGATATTTTTTCTGCTGTGAAACCTTTTTTTAAGAAGAAATGTAACAACAACAGACATTTATATGACAATAATTTGCTGTTACTAAAACAGCCGTTTTCCTTACACATTGTATTCACAATCAGATTATATGTGGCAGGAATCTTGTAATGTTTGTCGCATTATTTCTATAGCCCCGTTCTCCTAGTTCACAACGATAAACTTAATTGTTTTATACATTACGAATTCCAGTAACATGTTGTATTAACGTTAATTTGTTTGATTACCTAATTGCGATTTATAAAGCATTATAGGAAAAGTGTTACTGTCAAAGTTGTTATAGTTTTAGTCAAGTTGTTATGGTCAAAATTTGACTCTTAGAACTCAATTCGTAACTGCGGGGTTAGCTAGTTCTTCCTTATTTCGTTAACTTAATTAATTATCACGCTGACAGGTTTCTATCGAATTAACAGTCAACCTTTTCTATGGAAAAAAAAATAAGTTCGCAGGTCAGGGTTCGAGTTTTACTAGAGTTCTCAAATTAAGTTAATCCGAGTTCGCATTTTACCAGTTAGCAGTTCGCAGTTCGCATTTTATCCACAACCATCACTTTTTAAATGCCATAAATTAAACAGACGCCATCTAGCAAGGGCCTTACAACCTAATGTTTAAAATGAATGGGACATTCGTCTGCTAAAAACGTGGAAGAATTACTTTTAGCTCTTCACTGTTGTTGTACTACTCACCTTCCATATTAAGGTTGCAGTTTCAGTCGTCGTTTTTCGTTAAAACCATAATTACGATTGGCAGTGTTTTAAAAAATAATTGTTTAGTTTACACAAATGGCGGACGAACAGGAAGACCGTAAAGTTATGGGTTTCCATCAGATGGGCCTTGATGATCGTCTATTGAAGGTAAACAGCAATGTTTGTTGTAACACAATTGAAATAAATATTATTACTATTATTTATTGAAGGCCATTGCAAAACTGGGCTGGATCGAACCGACGCTGATTCAAGAACGAGGCATCCCGCTCATCCTAGAGGGCAAAGACTTGCTTGCACGCGGGAGGACTGGCTCGGGGAAGACGGCAGTGTTCGCGATCCCCATCCTCCAAATGATTCTGACAGAGAAACAGACGGCCAAGGAGCAAGTGACGCGGGCGTTGGTGCTTGTGCCGTCGAAGGAGCTTTGTCGGCAGATTCACAGAAGTTTTGTCATGTTGACCAGTAGCTGTGCCAGAGACATTCGCGCAGTCGATATCGCGTCCCAGGTATTTCAAACTTTCAAGATCATTTTAGGACGTCCTTATGTTCTGCTTGAATGCATTAGGCGGACTTGAATGCTCAAAAATCTTTACTGGCCGAGAATCCTGACATTGTCATCTCGACACCCTCCCGCGCCCTCTCCAACATGCAGTCGAAGAACCTGCAATTGAAGGAAACGCTCCAGTACTTGGTTATTGACGAAGCCGATCTGATTTTTTCATTCGGTTTCGAGGCGGACCTGAAGGAAATCCTGAAATGCCTGCCTTCGATATACCAGGCAGTTTTGACATCCGCCACACTGAGCCAGGATGTCGACGATTTGAAACGCCTGGTGCTTCACCAGCCTGTCATCCTGAAACTGGAGGAACCGGCGCTGCCGCCCGCCTCGCAGTTGACGCAGTACCAGCTTTATGCCGAAGAGGAGGACAAAGCTGTTCTCCTGTACGCGCTGCTCAAACTTGGGCTGGTGCGGGGGAAAACAATCGTCTTTGTCAGGACAGTCGATCGTTGTTACAAGTATGTGTGACCTTACCAAAGTGTTACCCTAACCTGTATCTTCTTGAAGTGAATAGGTAGATAGGCAGATAGATAGATAGACAGATAAGTAGATAGGTAGATAGATAGATAGACAGACAAGTAGATAGGTAGATAAGTAGACAGATATGTAGAAAATAATGTGCATTGAATTTTTTCAGGTTGAGACTGTTTCTGCAGCAGTTCGGAATCCCCTCGTGTGCCCTGAATTCCGAGCTTCCCGTCGCGTCCCGTTGCCACATTGTCTCGCAGTTCAACAGCGGGCTCTACGATGTCATCATTGCTTCAGACGAACGCTCGTTGGACGACCCGACACACGGAACTTCGAACGAGAAGAAACATCAGCCTTCGGTACCTTTAACGCAGGGTCGTTCAATATCTTGATCGATATCAATGTAGTTATCACAACATTTCGATCGAAAGGGTTTATGTAAAAATCAGTCTCTTTGTCAAAGGCATGGTCAAAAAGCGTCAAAATATCGGACAACGTTGGTTTCAGCTTAGTTGACATTTGCCAAAAATAAGTTAATCAACTCTTGAAGTTCAACTAATTCATTTAATCTTTTTAGGGTTCAAAGAGGAAGAAGGACAAGGAAGCCGGTGTGGTCCGCGGCATCGACTTTCAGTTTGTGTCGAACGTAATCAACTTCGACTTCCCCTTGGACGTCGACTCGTACATTCACCGAGTCGGGAGAACCGCGCGGGGCAATAACAAAGGCACAGCCCTTTCGTTTGTCAGCGTTAACGAGAAGCCGCTCATGGAGGGCGTCGACTCCGAACTGAAAGAGTTGGCCGCTCCTGGGCAGGAATCCGTTTTTAAGTAATTATAGCTGAAATTACTATATCGTACTTATAAATAATTATTAAAAAAATTAACGAAGAAATTGTAATAAATTATGAAATAAACTAGTTTAGGACAATTATTAAGTGCGTAATAGAAAACTGAATTGTTCAATCAAAAATTATATTGAAATGTATTAAGAATTAATTGTAGGTGTAATACAAATTGTATCCCTCTTATTATAGACATTATTTGGTTTGTAATGATATGAACTTGGGTTAAAATTGAAACAACAATTACATTTTACGCTCTTTTCTTTGAAAGGCCGTACCAATTCAAAATGGAGGAGATCGACGCGTTTCGTTACCGCGCGCGCGACGCCTGGCGCGCAGTGACGCGCATCGCCGTCCGCGAGGCGCGTCTCCACGAAATCAAATCTGAAATGATGAAATCGCAGAAACTGAAAGTAACGGTCAATGCATTTGACAGCTCAGTTATTCAGTTAATTAATAGAAGTTAATCGTAATGTTTAACTAGTTAAGAAGTTTAATTAATGATGGTTTTTAGTATTATCGCGTTAAATCTAAGATCTCACGATATTTAAAACTATTTTTACTATTATGGGTTCAGTCTGAATTGAATTAATTAAAATTAATAGTAAAGTCTGAATAGCTCGAGAAGTAGCTTAATTAATCAAGGTTTTTAACTATGAAGATAAAAAATAATTGTTGCTAATGTCCACAAACAGTTTAGTTGATAATAGTTTTACTATTACGACGTTTAACTTAAATTAGTATTTAAAGTTAATTAAGTACATTCGAGTTGGTTGACTACTACAGTTCACCATAAAAATACCAAATGTACAAATAGCGTATTAGCAATTAATACCAAGTTATTCTCTTTAGTTTAATTTGATTTTTTTAAAAATGAATTATAATTAATTTCAACCTATCTGTTTTATTTCCAGTCATATTTCGAGAATAACCCGCACGACCTGGCGGTTCTGCGACACGACAAGGCCCTGCACACGGTCCGACTCCAGTCGCACCTGAAGGACGTTCCGGACTACATCGTCCCGCCGACCCTGCGCAGGCTCACCGGAATGGCCAAATCCGGTTCGACCGGCGGCCGTGGAAGAGGAGGGCGACACGGTAATAAAGAGCACCTGGGCCGGGCTGAACGTCGCTACCAGAAACGCAAAAACGATCCTCTGCTGAGTCTGGAATTTACCGGATTCGACAAAAAGGCTAAAAGTTCATAGTCGTTAGTGAACTTCTCTGTCTCTAATTCGTTTTCTCTAAAATCGGAGAGGGGAAAAAAACTTCTTGGCTCTGAAATAAATAATTCAAAAATCGGTAAATTAAAAATGTTACCACAAAACTCGAAATATTATATAATAATGGCGGCAAGGATTCTCGTTTATTTCAACATTATTTAATTTATTTAAGAAAGGGTTGTGTTAAAAGATAAAAGTATTTGGGTAAATCCTGTACCCTGTTTATTTACTATCTCTATACATCAGACCCATTCTATGCAGGTCAAGATCGTCGATTTAGAAATCGGTGTGAAAAAATCGTATTTGCCCGGCTTTTGGTCCTTGTGTGTGTGACAACAAGAATGTCGTAGTTTTAGGACAAAATATTGATTTAGTTTTCTATGTTGGAAAGTTAATTTAGTTGGCAAAGAGAAAGTCGACCTGTTCGAATAAGGGAAGAGAGAAGGAAGAACCTTATTTGGCTTGCAAGTGAGAAATGTTAAACTTTCGCTTTGACAGTGATGACAAGAATCCAAGGTCACATTAGTTTAACTTGATGTGATTTCCTTGTTAATATTGTTGATATTAGTTGGTATAGTATCGTGTTTGCGCTGTCGTGTTTCGTAACATGACACATCAGTGGGATATTCCCGCCTTGGTAATTCTCGGGAAAGGTACAGGCCACCTTTCAACAGGTATTTCAGTCATGTGTTCAATGAAAACCTGTTTTCTCTCAATGGGACCGAGAGTCCTTGAAACACGCTCGAAATTTCCTTCGGCGGTTTTCAGTCGTTATTTTTCCAGTATGTATGTTCTCTGTGTCTTGACTGAGCTGCGTTGCCAAGTCACAGGTTTACAACGTCTTTATATGCGAGGCTTTCTGGGTCTGCGAGTTAGACGTGTTAAGGGACTTGCGGATAGCGCATAGCAGCGGCTCGTGTGGCGACATATTTGCGCAACTGAAGGATCGTCGAAGTTGGAAATTCCTTATAAGGTAATCGATTTTGCCATTTTTAAAAAGAATCGCTTAATTGCTCATTATTTTGATAAAGATTTATTACGAAAACTGTCGTTAATGGTCAATGTCATTGTTTGAATTTTATATCTGCAATTCGTAGTTTTAAGTTATATATTTTTTTAAAATTTCGACGTTATAATTACTAATTATTATTTTTGAATTGATCTCTGCCAGTTGAGGATATTAATTGGTCTAATTTTAAGATTAATTCTCGTAACTCAGACATTTTTTTAGAAATTTTAACAAGGTTAATACAAGATGTTGATTGGTCGGTCATCACTTCACTTTAAGTTATGTCTCTTAATTCCATGATTCGTTTAAATTTTAATTAATAATATTTTTATATCGATATTTACAGGTTGTCGTTGATTGGTCAGACAGTATTTGTACTTTAACTTGATTTAAAATTAACATAGGAATTGAAATATTGGTTTTTCGCTATATACTTGTCGATTTTATGAATATTTAAAAAAAATTTGATTGTTGTCTTTAGATGCGTCAATTGCACGTAATCGGAATCGGATTACTGTTGTTAGTAATCGATAGTTTGCAAGCGATCGATTATCGGCAATGGCGAGTTCGCCGCCAAGACGACGGCGGCTTCTGGTGGGAGAAACCTGCAGCTGATGGCAAAACCGAAACGACAACAAACAAAACCGACGATTTGGCCGGAAGAAACAGTTAGTATTGATAATAACCATTATCAGTGTCACATTAACATTGTCATTATTCAAGTGTAAAGTATTTAAGATTGTGTCATTCAGTTACGTTTGATTGTGTCATACATTCTACGAATATCCGAGAAAGGTTTGAAACTATGAAATGACGTGTTGGTTTTTGTCCGGCAGTTGACAGTGCAGTCGTAGCCCAGATCCTAGCCAATGGACCTCCAGACGCCGGCAAGAATTCCCCGCACCCGGGCGAGTGCGTCTGCGTCCCGTACTACCTGTGCGACGGCAACAACATCATCACGGACGGAGCGGGGATCATCGACATCCGTCAGAAAGAATCGGCTGTGCCTGAATTGGTGGGCGGGAACTGCCCAGGCACGACTGAAGTGTGCTGCACGGCGCCGAAGCCGGAACCAATTCCCGACATCGCTCCTCCCCGTACGTCTTGTGTCAGACCCTTTAAACGTCAGCAGCTTTGGTAATGCTTTGACATCATACAGGTCAGGAGTTCATGTCGCAGTGCGGAGTGCGGAACCCTGAAGGGATCGTCGCCCGCATCACCAATTTCAAGAATAACGAAGCCCAGTACGGTGAATTCCCTTGGATGGTCGCCGTTTTGAGAGAGACGGTTTCAGCTGCCACGGGGAAAAACATCGATTCGTATCAGTGCGGGGGCTCCTTGATACACCCGTCTGTTGTTTTAACAGTCGCACACTGTGTAGTTGGGTAAGTCTCCCCCCTTGTTGTTTCCCTGCTTCTTGTTTCCTTTCTACAAATTTACATGCAAGATTCATTTTGAAATCAATATTGTAGCTTAATAAATATAGATAACACATATTCGTCTATTTACAGGAAAGATCCCAAAAGTTTGAAGATTCGCGTCGGTGAGTGGGATACGCAATCCACGTACGAGTTCTTCCCGCACCAGGACCGTGCGGTGGTCGACGCCGTCATCCACGAGCAGTATTACGCTCCCGCTCTGTTCAATAATGTGGCCCTTCTCTTTCTGGACAAGCCCGTCGATTTGGGGCCCGAGGCCGACGTCATCTGCCTTCCCCGCCCGCAGGACGTTTTCAACGGAGCCACGTGCTTTGCTACCGGATGGGGCAAGGATCAGTTTGGTATTAATCCGTTTATAATATTGTACTGACTAACTGTTAAATTTAAGATAATAATAACACTAATATAATAATGATGATATTTACAATAATAGCGTCTATAATAACAATAAATAATAGTAATAATATATTATAGAAGAGTAATGAGTAAGAATTACATTTATGAAGTGCAGAAATAAATAAATGACATGTTAATAATAATATGATAAATAATATAATAATGACATATTGAAAACAGGACAAGCCGGCAAGTACCAACACATTCTGAAGAAGATCGACGTGCCGGTTGTGCCGCGGGACCGGTGCCAAGCCTCGCTGCGTACCACCCGGCTGGGTAACTCGTTCCGGCTGCACGAGAGCTTCGTCTGCGCTGGAGGAGAGAAAGGCAAAGATACCTGCAAGGTATAGCTGAATTTCTTATAAACTCTCGGTTCCCTTTTCCTTTTAATATGAATTATATTATTATTGTTACTGTTTTTATGATTATCAGTATAAATTAAGGAAAGTGTGCTTGATTGGAAATAATTAAGACCATATGATCACAGTTTATTAATACTGTATCGCTTCAAATCGATAGTTTAACAATGAAGGTTGGTTGTCTGTTAGACCCGACTCGTGTCGAACCGTCAGAGTCTACTTGCAGTCCAACTTGAGTTGACTTTTAATTTTCCCGATTTTTCCCAGTCGTCAATAAGCTTGTGATTGATCCTTTTTGAGGGGGGCTTTAAAATTCAAATTTTCGCTCGTTAGTTAGTTCGAGAGTCGACCAACACTTGAAATTGGGTCGTTAGCAGGTCCTTAAAGGCCATCACTGGTTTAGCCTGTTGTTTCAAAAAATGGATGAATTAGATGTTCAGTATTTAGTTATAATTCAATCTCTAAATGGTTCGTTGATTAATTATAGTCTTACGTTTAATTTGTACTTCATTTTTTCCGGTTTTAGATGATTCATTGGAACTGAAATATAATAAAGTACTGTCGCATAAAATAACGATAGACTATTTATTTATTTATTTATTATTATAATATCTAAATACATATATACTAATGTAATTATTCAGTATTCGCGTACTTATTTTAGAATTTGTTATATAAATATGTCTGTTTAAATTACTTATTCGAACTATATTATTTTAATCAAATATTTATTAAAATAGTGATACGGTATGATTATAATATTTAAATATTTATGTTTTCGTAGTAAAGTGTTTTAATAAAGTAATAATACAATATCCAGGTCAGTTATTCTACACTTTAATCATATGCACCGTAATGTCTGTCAAGGTTAATCATGAAAACTAATACAATAAAATAGCATCTAATTAAGCCGTGATTGAGTTTAACAATATTGATGTCTTCATACAATAAACTATATCACAATGTAAAATTATTAATGAAAAATTCATATAAAGCATTGATATTAATTTCACCTTGCAATATATATTGTAAATTTAAATTTAATGAGGATTTTGCAATTTCGGAAATGGTAGGGTGACGGTGGTTCCCGGCTCCGACCGGCTCCGACTTTTAGTCTTAACTTTGTAATTCTAATCTGTTTAATTTGTTATATTACGCTATTTTCTATAATTGAAAATTAAATTGCAATCATATTTCATTCAAGTTACTAAGTTACATCAAAGTTATTGTAATATTCGATATTAAGTGTGTATACTCATGTATTGTAAAACTATAACACATTGTTAATTTTGTAAAATGATAGGGTGACGGTGGTTCCCCTCTGGTGTGTCCCATCCCGGGCACGAGCAACCCGAAACGCTTCGTGCAGGTGGGCATGGTCGCCTGGGGCATTGGCTGCGGCGAGAACGGAGTTCCAGGTGTTTATGTCAACATCCCCGGTGCCGTGTCGTGGATCGAACAAAAGCTCGCCTCGGCTCTCAAACTGCCCGAAGATTTCATTCGTAAGCAGCATCCCAAACCCTAGGTCTTCTAGTTCTATCTGACTTTTTTTTTAAATAGATATTCCTCTCCTATTTAAATACTAGTATCTACTGTTCAAGTCTCGAAAGTACTCTTTCAATCCATTTCAAATCTTCCCTTGTATTTTTTGGGTCTTGTTATTGAGCTCTCGCGTTTGCCGAATAAACCGAAAAATTGTATTAAAAAAAAATAATTTACGTTCACTAAAAATTTTGTTTCTTTGAGAATACGGAGAAAATAACATCGAGTAAATTTTAGTTTTAAGTTTTTGTAGTACTGAAAATGGTGTTGAATCTACTTATGGATAGCTCGTCCCTTCTTATAAACGAATAAGTACTTAAAGTAATGATACGTCACTTGTAATTCAAATTTGATTGCAGTGCTATTATTCGCCTTTCAAATGTCAAGTACTATCAAAGTCGTTTAACTACGTTAAAAGTTGCCCTTTTTGCCTCATAAAGCTGTCGCGTTTACCGAATAAACCGAAATGAAGAGAATTACAATTAAATTATCGAAAAGTTAACTGTTATACTTTCTCCTGAAGACCAGCCCAATTTTGGCAGATTTGAGTAAGTATATTTAATTCTAATTCATTATAACAGTGATAATGATATTTATATTTTAAGCTGATTCGCTGATGATTAACTCGTAATTTATATGTATAATGTCGAAATTTCACTTATAATAGGAGTTGACTATCTTTGTTAATTAGCCACTCATTTAATTAACCATATTACAAATTACGATAGCAATCAGCGACTTTATGTAATACGTTTAGTATGTTTGATTATTTAATCGATTATGCAATTATCTTAATCATATGTGTTAAGACTAGTATTTGTAATCCCCCAACAGCTGTATAATTAAGACTGTGTTATAATCGATAATGTGGAGCGTGAGAGATACAGAAACAGGGAGGAGGTGCACGGGTCGTTTTGTTCAGGGGGAGGAAGGGGTGGGAGGTAGTTGGTGGTGATGGCAGGGGGAGGGTATGTATGTTAATAGAGAGCAGATGTTACAAAGCATGCGCACAACCGACAATTTCCCAATATCGTCCGACGTAAAGCGACCTGGTTTTTCATTCCAGTAAAAACTGAAATTGCGCTACCCGTGATTTTTTACCAATCCACGTGTTGTCCTATCAATTTTCCATAATTTATTTCATTATTTAGGGAAAAAAATGGTTTGTATTATTTATCGAGAAAATGAATGAAAAATGAATGAATGGGTTCTCGGCGTTTGAATGAAATAGTCTTTTTAGAAATCAGTGAAGGAATTCGTAGTTTTATAACTTAGATGAAGAGATTTTAAAAGGAAATAACTCCAGGTATCTATTGCCGCCATATCTGTATTTAGCCCTCAGGGTAAATTGCCTCTTTTATGTTGCATCTGCCACCCCTACCTCGCTGTGAGAGAAAAAAAGGAGAGAGAAAAATAAAATTCCCTTTAAAATAAGCTAAAAGAAAGAATGGATACGTCACCCGTCGAGCCAAAATCTGTACGCCATTATTTAAAAGAAGTCAACAGCCGCTTTTAAGTCTTTTTTATAAACTTTGAAGCAATAGCCGCTTTTATTTTAGCTTGACTTTAAGAAATTGACGAGCGTATTCAAATTATAGGCGATTTCTGTTACGTGAAGCTGAAAATCAAGGTGAAAAAACGCTTTTATTGAAAGATTATTAGTAATAGCCGCTTTTAATTAAGCATTAACATAGATAATTAACGAAGGTTAATGAAGAATGGCGATTTTCTACAATGCAAAGAGCAAACAACCGCTTTAAATCAGTGTGCAGCAATAGCCGCTCTTAATTCGGCTTGACTGTAGAAATGAATGAAATGTTTGGATTCTTTTCGTGTGCTTAAATGCAAACAAGGAGAAAAGCCGTTGTTATTCAACCTGATTGTAGAAATATTAAAAATGTTACTATTATGGCGATCTGTATAACATACATGCACGCGAAACAAGGTGAAGAGCTGGTTTCATTCTGACTCGACTGTAGAAATAAACAAACTTATTAGAATTATGGCAATCGCTCTTAAATATAGTCGGAAAACAAGGTGAAGAGCCGCTTCTATTTTGGCTATTCTTTAATAAATAAACGGAAGATATTCATTTGATGGTGATATCTGTTCGTGTGGTGTGCAAAACAAGGTGAATGGCCGCTTTTATTTTCGCTTCGTGTGAGAAATTAAGGGAAATATCTGATCCACATCATGTAAGATGCAAAACAAGATGAAGAGCCGCTTTTACTTTGGCTTGCTTGTAGAATTTAACTGCGATATTCCCTAACTGCAGTCTTTTAGGAGGGGAATAACAAGGTAAACAGCCGCTTTTACGTAGGCTCGATGCTACAAGGAATCGCTTAATCAGCTGCAGTGTAATGAGAAGCTCCATGTCGCTTCGTTGTTAATTTATTATTCAGCCGTAAAAACTTGATAGCCGCTTTTATTTCTGCTTTACCTATTCACAGACTATCAAGCACTAGACGAAACTGTAAGACTAATTTCAAAATGTACCATCTAAAGTGCAACATAGGGAAACATAGGGGATGCGTAGTTGCAGTTAATGTTCACGGATAAACAGACAAGCCGCTTTTATTTCTGCTTGAAAGCTTTTATTTAAACATTGAGTTTCACCCATAAAACTTGAATTCACGTGGTATAGCCAAACCTCCGTGCGGCTTGAACGCTCTAGGTGGAAATC
The DNA here is from genome assembly GCA_022114935.1 of Leptestheria dahalacensis. Taxonomy (NCBI): domain Eukaryota; kingdom Metazoa; phylum Arthropoda; class Branchiopoda; order Diplostraca; family Leptestheriidae; genus Leptestheria; species Leptestheria dahalacensis. Next base: position 18,731 of record JAIQCU010001515.1, read on the forward strand.
GGTGCGGCTATCGGAGAACACAACGACTTGGCATAGACAGTAGATCGAGGTATACTACGCGCCAATTGGAAACCGCAGCGGCTTGTTTCAAGCGTCGAGCGAAACTAGGTGCGGCTATTGTTTGAAAACTCCCCAAGAGGCTCGCCGTGTTTCGTGTGTTTCATTTTCAGTTTAGTGCATGGCCGCCAATATTGCTTTTCTTCAGTTGCCATTGCGTTTCAACTGGTACGGCCAACAGACGAGATAACGACACTTTTCCTCACTGTTGAAGGGGAACCGTTTTCCCCTCATGTACAATTCGCGGCCGTTTTCTAATTAGTGTACATTTCAGTATCTCTTTCTAATTCATTCACCAAACTGAATTCGAAAAGTGCGTTGGTTATTTTTGAAATTGAAAGAAGCGATTCAAAGTGGAAAAAAAATGGCTGTAAATTTCGAGTTGATCGGCACGCCATGTGCTCAGCACGCTGCCTACTCTATCTACAAGGCATTTAAATATAACTGCGGAGCCCGGTTGAGTGGAATCATCTCACTGGGCGATTTCTTCTACGTGAAACCTTGGAGCGAGCAGGAAATCATCTGCATAGGCGAATTGCAGCTCGTCTGGCGAGACGACTCCAATCATGTGCCAGTGGCCAGTATCAAACTCTACTTTCTACCGGAAAACACGCCGAACGGTCGCAACCTATCCCATGGTCAAGTAAGTCGATCACCGTCTTCTTTTACGTAATTCGCTGTTAAACAGTTTCTACTTTTTCCATAATTTAATTCAGCTGTAAGGGAACATTTACAATTACAAAAATTAAGTCCAGCAGTACATGTTCCATCTTTGTCTATATACAACAGGGCGATATCAGTTTTAGATATATATA